>JAODAL010000682.1:0-283892 GCA_025379985.1 Phyllomedusa bahiana
GTACTCGGTGTCGTCATGGGAAGCTGCAGCAGCCTTGTACTCTGTGGTGTCTATAGGAAGCTGCGGCAGCCTTGTACTCGGTGGTGTCTATAGGAAGCTGCGGCAGCCTTGTACTCGGTGGTGTCTACAGGAAGCTGCGGCAGCCTTGTACTCGGCGGTGTCCATGGGAAGCTGCGGCAGCCTTGTACTCGGTGGTGTCCATGGGAAGCTGCGGCAGCCTTGTACTCGGTGGTGTCCATGGGAAGCTGCGGCAGCCTTGTACTCGGTGGAGTCCATGGGAAGCTGCGGCAGCCTTGTACTCGGTGGTGTCCATGGGAAGCTGCGGCAGCCTTGTACTCGGTGGTGTCCATGGGAAGCTGCGGCAGCCTTGTACTCTGGTGTCCATGGGAAGCTGCGGCAGCCTTGTACTCGGTGGTGTCCATGGGAAGCTGCGGCAGCCTTGTACTCGGTGGTGTCCATGGGAAGCTGCGGCAGCCTTGTACTCGGTGGAGTCCATGAGAAGCTGCGGCAGCCTTGTACTCGGTGGAGTCCATGGGAAGCTGCGGCAGCCTTGTACTCGGTGGAGCCCATGGGAAGCTGCGGCATCGCCCCCTCCGTGTCCTTTCACAAACTTAATTTATCATTCAAGACTATGCGTCAAATTGTCGGCAGGAGAGTGACACCGGCTCCCAGTGACCCAGATGTCAGTCAGCGCCAGCAGGTATAGGGCTGTGCCTCTTTTCTTCTTGCTCCATTTGTGCTGCACAAGGAAACAGGCTCATTGTCCGGGTGTAAACGCAGCAAATGACACCTCTAGTATAATGAGGTCCCCTGTACTGAAAACCACATGGAAGTCACCAGCACCAAAGACCCTACATTGAAAGTGCGCGTACAAACAGATGGATATGTGCCGCGAGTAATGAAGGTTAATGGTAGTACATATTAGTGCAAGCTCCTGAAACACACGATGAACGGCGGAGCGTACTGTACGCGCCACAGTACATCGTGTGAACATCTGCTAAGAGGAGCTTATATCACTGCGAGAAAGTAAGTCGTGCGATCATAGCCGAAGACTGAAGGTGTAAACAGGACCTAACATGGATGCAAAAAAAAATGATGTAAGAAGCTGGCCGAGCACCGGGCTCACACTGCAGATTTCTAATGCCCATTTTGGTTTGTAAAATACACGTTTTAGGCACCAAAAGACACCTGTAATGTTTTCATGGGAACATAACACAAATTCTAAATCCACAACGTGTACATAAAAAAAGTTGTTTCTGTCAATTATTTGCATATTTTTTGTGCGTAGTTAGCAGGGCTGTGGAGTCGGAGTCGTGGAGTCGGAGGCTATTTTGCAGGAGTCGGAGTCGTCATAAAATGGACCTACTCCGACTCCCAAAATATATAGTAAGTTGGTCCAGTTAGTTCGATGCAGTGTAAAAAGCAAGAGGCATTGGGTCCGGCCAGTGCTACTGCTCCCATATCTTCAGCCTCATCACATGAGGAGTGTAATTGATGACATGGAGTAGGCAAAGCGCTGCCCCAGGGGAAAAGATTCTGGCTCCCATGGCAAACAGATTTCAGCAAAATTTTTCACCTGTTTTCAAAGAAGTAACCATTCATCAAAACTGACATTGTTAGAGATGTTGCCCATGTGGTCACAGCTTTGCCTCCGACCCAAGTGAGTGTAGAGACGCCGGTCTCCAGCCTGCAAATAATGAGATCAGATGTGAGGACGAGACTGCAGGATCTGCAGGAGGCAATACTATTTCTCAGAACAAATTCAGAGACTCCACAAATGTTCCTGCAGTGATTTGCATATTTACAATTTTTTTGTGTCCTAAAGTCATGTCCAATAAATATAATTTACACTGACAAGCAAAATGGTAACAATGGTTTGGACTTGTGACTTTCAGGCTCCATATCTCTACAGCTTTGTACATGAGGCTACTGTAATTTTATATACACTCATCTTACCGATCCTATACATAAATTTGACTTGCAAGTATTTAGCATCTGCTTATTTTCATTTTTGCTCCCATAAATCAGTGTGTTAACTTTTATTATTTTGTTAGTATTTGAGAAATCCATCTTTTGGTTTTCATTACTGAATCCTGAATCCTTCTGGGCTCTGAATCAGATTCAAGCATGTCTGGACCAAAATCTGATCCCAGGTTTCTTCTACACATTCCCAATGTTGGTGCAGACTGGACTTGGATACAAATACAGCTTTTTCTTCAACTCTATCCACAAGTGTTCAAAAGATCAAAACACTGTTACCCTTTTGCTTGTAAGTGTCTTTTCTATCTAAATAGTTTGATTATTGTATCATAAGGTGATAAACAGCCTGATGTTACCATTTTACTACAGTAAAGTTATCACTTAAACATGCGCCATGTATGAGGGAGTCAGGAGTCGGAGGTTTGGGAAATTGAGGAGTCGGGGCTTCGGCTTGCCGACTCCACAGCCCTGGTAGTTAGGGCGGAAAACATGATGAAAGCCAGAACTCAGATTAGCCCAATTATATGGAGCTTGTCTGCGTCCTAAATCTCAGTGAAATATAAGAGTGTCTCCAGGATCTCTGCTGCTTATAATCGAGGGCATTTTTTCAGAAGAAAACTGCATTGGGTCTTATGTATGAGAACGGTCTAGAGTAAGACTTTCCTTGTTGCTCATAGCAACCAATCGGAGCGCAGCTTTCATTTCATATAGGACTCTGGAAAAATAAAAGGGGAGCTCTGATTGGTTGCTATAGGAAACAAGGAAAGTCTTAGACCTCATGTGAATCCAGATGAGTTGGGCTCTACAGTCGCTGCCTGACTCATCATGTGGTTGTCGGCTGAAGGATGTCTCTCCAGAATCCCATTCCCCTATACACATGGCCCTGCAGACATCCGCTCTGGATAAGGAGAAAGCCGCTGTCAGGCTTCTCTAGCGATGGTTTATCTTGTAGAGAAGAAAAGAATTAGATAGTTGACATTCAGCATCCACAAGTTAGGGAGTTGGGAGGCCCCCATACAGTTCAGGTGTTTGGCAGGTTGAGCCGTCAGGAGTCCTGGTGGACCCCATATATAAGAGGTGGTTGGCAGGTGAAGGATTTCGGAGGGGCCGGATCATAGAGATGTGTGTCAGGATTAACCCCCGTACACTTGTGCATCTAAAAAAATTAGATTATCAAAAAGTCCTTTCAAGTGAAATAGAGAAGCCCACAGATTGTATGAACTCATTACACACAGTTATAGTTCAAGTGTTTCTTACTTTTAATGTGGAATTAATGGCGCTGTAAAAATAATAATGAAATCATAATGATGGCTTACAGCTGAAGAAAGCACAAAATTCATTCAATATTACAGACTCCTGGTGTCACACACGGCAGAATTGCGGGGCGTGATTACATCCTGTATGTATGCCGTGTGTTTGGGAGCTCGCGCCGATCGACGCGAGCTCCTGCGGGGCAGTGGGTGGAGCCTGTCGGCCCCATAGACATTAATTACTAGCGGCGTGTGTTTGCCACTAGTAATTGACATGTCTCTTATCTCCCCCCGCGGCGTATTGTCTGAGCGGGGAGAGGAGAACTGTGGATTACCGTCATGACTGGGGCACATTTCGCCCATATTTGAGCACAGTACGCTGCGAAATACGGACCGAAATGCGCCCAATTTTAACCCGTGTGAACACAGCCAAAAAGGTTTCCTAAGCCTTTCAATGGTCCCTCAGTCTGGATCAGTAACTGCACAGTTGTGGGGGAAGACTGCTGACATGACAGTTGTCCAGAAGTTGTCACCCTCCATAAGGAGAGGAAGCCACAGAAGGTAACTGGTAAAGAAGCCGGCTGTTCACAGAGCGCTATATTAAAGCATATTAATGGGAAGTTGTGTGGTAGGAAAAAGGAAAAAAATATGGACAAATAACAGGGATGAGCGCAGCTGAGAGAGGATGGTCAGGAGCAGGCCATTCAGGAATTTGGGAGAGAAATTTACAAGGAGTGGACTGTGGCTGGAGTCAAACTGACGTATTCGAGACATGGGCTACAACTGCCGCATTCCTTGTGCTACTCGTGACCCAGAGACACATTCAGAAGCCTCTCAGTCCAGGAGGAAAAGGACCAAACTGTGCTCAGTGTCCAAAGTCCTGTTTTCAGATGAAATTAAATTTAATTTGGAGATCCAGGTCCCAGAGTCTGGAGGGAGAGTGGAGAGGACACAATCCAAGCTGCTTGAGGCCCAGTGGGAAGTTTTCCAGTCAGAGATGGTTTGGAAGCCATGTCTTCTGCTGGTGCGGTGTTGTTCATGCAGAGGCTCAATGACTGGATTAGTGATGTTATTCCAGTAGTAGAGGTGTCCCTGTACCACTCACAAAGTCTACAGCAGTTCTCTATTGACTGGACACACCTGCCCTCACTGTGGATTCAGAGTCGTGGCGTTGGTGCTCGATTTGGTGGAGTCGTTTTATAAAATTGACCGACTCACAAAATATATAATTAAAGGGGTTCTGCCACGATCTCATTTCATACCTCCTACATCCAGCTCTGTGTGCTCAGAAGGGGACGTGTGTGATTTGTTTGAATTGCATATCATGTGACCCAGCAGGATGACATCACCAGGCCTCCCCTCTCTGTAGTCACAGAAAGGTCTGTTTATGTGTATTATTGTAAGTAGCTACAATGTAGCTCAGAGGTAATGTTTTTGCTTTACAGCACAAGGGTCCTTGGTTCAAATTCCTGCAGGAACTTAACCTGTGGATTTTATTTTCCTCTTTATCAATGCACAGACCTCCTTGAGTTTTTTATTCTTTTTTTTTTTATTTGCACTGTTTGACTTGTGACTAACTAGTCCAAAGGACAGGAGTAGAGTGACAGCACCTGGGTTTGAACACTCAGTAGCTTCCTGGGAGGAGCGGAGATGTCTGAGCATGTGTGACCAGGACTGAGGAGTCACATAATCTCCAAAAGATTGGGAATCTCGCAAGAGAACAAAGAGTGACTTTTGATCACTATATTTACTATTTTGCCATAGGCAAACTTAAACTCTATCAGTTCTCTATCTATTAAACACTAAAACGTAACTTTTATTATATCTAACTCTTAACCTCTATACACACTATTTAAAAACCTGATCTCTAACCTCATCATTTAACCCTTTTTGCTTCTGAAAGAGGGAATAACTCCCTTTCTATCATCAAGTCTGGTGGAACCCCACCTACTAACAGGAGAGCCTTATATCTATAGCAAAGTACTAGCTTCAGTAAGGGATCCCAAGCCAACTACTTGGGCAGTCGTCCCTAATCTCATAGACACAGAACAAATAAGGCCCCCTTGTGACACCGTCTGCAGCAGGTGACACTTGTAGACAGAGGTGAGAGATCACAATTTAAAACGTCATATCTGACCTCGCCGACATGTTTCGCCAGCTAACCTGGCTTTATCAAGGCTTAGAGGACTTATTTGTTCTGTGTCTATGAGATTAGGGACGACTGCCCAAGTAGTTGGCTTGGGATCCCTTACTGAAGCTAGTACTTTGCTATAGATATAAGGCTCTCCTGTTAATAGGTGGGGTTCCACCAGACTTGATGATAGAAAGGGAGTTATTCCCTCTTTCAGAAGCAAAAAGGGTTAAATGATGAGGATAGAGATCAGGTTTTTAAATAGTGTGTATAGAGGTTAAGAGTTAGATATAATAAAAGTTACGTTTTAGTGTTTAATAGATAGAGAACTGATCGAGTTCAGGACTGAGGAGCTCTCAGCCCTGGTTGTATCCCCTGGAGACGAGCTGTAAACAATGGATCACTAAAGGGATCAGCAAAAACGGTGCAGAATTTTTAATAATGATGAATGGTGAAAATGTTTATTATTTAATTTTCAAACTTCCCACGTCAATTTTACTTCGTGGCAAAACCCGTTAATTGTTTACTTTAGCTCTGAAGCTTCTCTGGTCCTGGTAAAAGGAGATTGTTTATCTAATCTAGACTAATTAGCAGAAGTCTGAATACATGGCACCCATATGCTAATTCCCCACAGCTAAACCAGGAAGTGACAGGATGCATGAAAGCTGCTGCTGACCCTATGAAACAGTAAGATGAGACAACCCCTTTAAAGATTGGGGGTGTGGAGAGATGCAACAGTGAACCCTTGTAAATATTCGCAGAAAATGGTTTGGCCTTCCACATATTGATACCTGAAATAATTCAGCTGATTTTCACTTTAGATAATTTATTTAGTTTTTTCTTTCTTTTGGAACAGGTCTTGGTATTGTGCATTCTCCAGACCTTGGGTCTGTGGAGCAGTAAAGATGACACATAGGGCGAGTGAACGAGACTTACAATCCTCTGCAAGAAGAATGGGAACATCGCTCCTTTTTCAGCTGTCTGTACACGAGCGAGAGTTGGACTTGGTATTTCTTGACCACAGCTATGCAAAACCATGGAGTGCCCACCCGGATGCCAGTAATGCCCGACCTACTCGTACTCTCTTTATTACTCCTCGGAGGCAACAAGAAAGTGCAGTGTAAGCTTTATGTTCATGTATTAGCGCTGATATTTTTCATTGCTTGTGAAAGTAATAAAAATATGCCTTCTGGGTAAATCGTCATTGTCTAATAGATCAATTTGAAACTGATTCCAGATCTCCATAGGTTAGGTGAGATTCATATCTCCAGTATATACATCAAGAAAGACTTAAAATAAATGAGCCCTCATAGGATGCCAGATTGGTGGTATGGATCAACAGTTTCCTGTAGTGAAAAAAAAATATATATATACTGTGTCAGTAGACACATTGGGAATGTTTGATTGTGAACAGGAGCTTAAAGGGGTTTGGCTTTAAACATGTAGGCAAAGGTAAATAAAGACTATTACCAAATACATTACTCTTTTGATATTGCTTTGTTTAGGAGATAGAGGAGATTTTATCTATTGATTGTGTATACAAGTTTCTCTGGTTACCAACCACCTCTCTCTGATCTCCCTAAGTTCTCAATGATCCAGCTGCCCTGTCCCACCATGGTAACTCACTCCCTGCTGAGTCTTATCTCCAGCACCAGAGATTGTTTATCTATGTTACTGACAAGGTTTAAGCCCTTAGAACTCTGTAGCCTTGTGCACTACAGTTTACAAACCTCCTGCACTCATGTCACTGGAACAGGCTCAGCTAGGAATAGGAGACGTGATATGTCAATCACTGCTATAGATTAAGCCCACAACCTGACCGAGAATTTTGAGTCTTATGCTATGTTCACACGGCGTATTTACGGTAATCCATAGATCTCATAGAGAACTATGGATTACGCCTCGTCTCCCCGCACGTGCAATACGATCGTATTGTACGCGTGGGGAGATAAGTGCCATATCAATTACTTGCGGCGCGAAAGTAATGTCAGTCTATGGGGCCCAATCAGCATGACTCCCAAACACCCTGTGTAATTGCAGGGCGTACT
The DNA here is from genome assembly GCA_025379985.1 of Phyllomedusa bahiana. Taxonomy (NCBI): domain Eukaryota; kingdom Metazoa; phylum Chordata; class Amphibia; order Anura; family Hylidae; genus Phyllomedusa; species Phyllomedusa bahiana. Next base: position 7,410 of record JAODAL010000682.1, read on the forward strand.
GTACGCCCCGTAATTTCACCGTGTGAACATAGCCTTAAACTGGCTGTGGTTCTGTGAAACAGCATGGTGAGAACACCCCTTTAAAGGAGTTGTACCATGAATGACACATCACCTATATCCACAATAGGTGATAAATGTCTAATCTGTGGAGGTCCAGCTACTGGGAATCCCCAAAACAAGGTCCCTGACTTCCCATCCTTCCTCGCTGCACAAGGGTTTTGAACAGAGCAATAGTTGCTCACTGCTGCCCCATTCAAAGCCTATGGGAGCAACAGGAATGGCCAAGTGCTGTACTCGGCTATCTCTGTTATTCCCATACACTTTGAGGGAAGAAGCAGTGAGCATGTTCAAAGCCTACCTTGCTGCGTGAGCGTGACGAGGTAGGACAGGCAGTTGGGGACCCTGTTCAAGCAATGGGTGGGGGTCCCATCAGCAGGACCCTCAGCGCTCCATCCTGTGGACAAGTGATAAATGTTATTCGTGTACAACTCCTTTAATGCACTGATTGGTCATACACCTTTTGTAATGATTATAGAAACCACGTTTTGAAGTTCTTTCTATTGAATTCTATTACAGTGAAGCAGACGTTCCCATTGATGTTGAGACTGTGTCTCCATCCCCCATGCCATTATATGACAACCAGAAGGCAAGAAGTGTCATGAATGAGTGTGAACGTCATGTGATTTTTGTACGCACGGACACTGAAGCTCCTCCACCCCCCGACGACTGGGAAGATCATGTCAACAGGTAAGGTTGCTTGTGTTTCTTTCCCTGTCCAGTGCCTCTTGTTCAAGGGATGCAATTCTCTAGATTCAGCTGTTTACTTAGCTTTAGTTTAGTTTAGCTTCACCATTCCATGTACTATATATTCATGAACGGCTACAAGCCCTGCCCACCCGCCACTGATTGACAGTTTTCTACCTATTCGGAGTAATTTGGAGAATCATTATTTACAAAAAAGCACAACAAGGCCATTTTATATTGCAATTATAATACCAGCAACCACCCCCCTCATACATAGGTGTGTGAGTGGTTGTCTTATCAGTATTTTTGCATTTGTGCAATCTCCCCTTGTATTATACTGTTGCTTTTCTGCATACTGGTATGAACAGGTATCAATTCAATGTGCAGTTTTTTTTATCATCTAATTGGTGTGTGAGCTACTGCTCAGCAATTGCCTGCACCTGTTTATCTTTCCCAAGTAGCACAGGGGGTTGTGTTGCCTCCTACCGGGTTCAGTCTTTAGTCAAGCCATTGAGCTGTAAGTATGGCCTAATAGGGAGAATCATATAGAAAAAAAAATAAATAAATAAAAATGTACATATTTAGTATCGTCCCGGCTGTAACTCAACATGAAATGATGTAGTTTTATTTTTGTGGGTTTTTTTCACCCCCAAGAGGTTTAGTTTCAGGGTTTTCCTTATACATTATATGGCACAATAAATGGAACAGTTAGAAATGCAGCTTGTCCCGTAAAAAACAAGCCCTCATAAGGGTATGTCCACGAAAGAAGTTGGAGCTTTTGGAAAGTGGGGTGAAAAAACAGCAGCAACCAAAACAACCTTGTCTTTAAAGTGGTTGTCTCATGACATCGATTCATCTCGCCTCCGTTCTGTTTTCTTGATTTAATTTGTGAATTCAGGGGCGGGTTTACTGGCTACTACTGGCCTGCAGTGATGAGCTGCTGAGAACACCAGGTCCGTAGCTATAGTGACCAGCGCTGACAGCCTATCAGGAGAGATCGAGCAGGTCTGTAGCTATAGTGACCAGCGCTGACAGCCTATCAGGAGAGATCGAGCAGGTCTGTAGCTATAGCCACCAGTGCTGACAGCCTATCAGGAGAGATTGGACAGGTCTGTATCTATAGTGACCAGTGCTGACAGCCTATCAGGAGAGATTGGACAGGTCTGTATCTATAGTGACCAGTGCTGACAGCCTATCAGGAGGGATCAAACAGGTCTGTAGCTATAGCGACCTGAAGAGCTGATGCAGCCCATACAAGAGGAGATATTTAGGAATAGGTTGGATACTGTTAATGGACATATATTGCAAAGTGACTTGATCTTGCAATACCTTTAACATAAAAAGCAATCCTTGTAGTGAGACAACCCCTTTAAGGAGGTAAATGCAAAGTTTGGATTTTTGCTTGAGTGTAAATCTATAGGAAATCCATTTGTCTTGTCTTTTTTTTTAGAACTGGCTGGACTACGTCTCAGAATAAGCTTTTTAATAAGATCCTGAAAGCTCTACAATCCGATCGTCTTGCTCGACTGGCTAATGATGGTGTAAGTATCATTCTACAAACCTTTTTCACCTCCTCAGCCATCACTGCATTGTAAAGTGCTAAGTTGTATGAAAAGAGAATAACCAGTGTATGTTTTTGCTTTGCAGGCAGTCAACGAGCCAGTACTGAGAAGGATCGCAGTGGATAAGTGCGCGCGTCGTGTACGGCAAGCTTTGGCCTCGGTAGGATGGGACACCAAGTTGGTTCAGTGGCTGCACACTACCCTTGTGGAAACACTCAGCTTGTCCTTGCTTGCTGCCTATCTTGACGCATTGCAGACACTGAAGGGAAAGGTAATTGGTTTGCTTGCTGTGTAGAATTGTGTGTAAAGCATTTGATTTTTATAAATTGAACATTTTTATTATTATAAGTAATATTTTCATGCTTAGTGAGATGGTAAAACATTATGGTTTGGTAAAGTAATGCTGGTTAGGCTATGTTCACACGGCTTAATTGCGGGATGTGTTTCACCCCGCAATTACGCCGTGTGTACGGGGACGGAGCGGGGTGGGGGGGCTGGCAGCCCGCCGGCCCCATGGACATGCATTATCCACGGCACGTATACGCCGTGAATAAGTAGCATGTCACTTCACTCCCCGCTCGCCGTATTGTGCGAGCATGGAGAGGAGACGTAATTCATAGTTCTCTATTAGAACTGTGGATTACCGTAATGACTGGGGCGCATTTCAGCCCCTAATTTGCGCAGTACGGCGCAAATTACGGGCTGAAATACGTCCCAGAATAAGCCGTGTGAACATAGCCTAAGGTATGTGCAGTTTCCATGATCCAGTTTTCTTATTTATCCTCTGTATCTGTTGCAGATCCCTGCTCTGATTGACCGCATGCTCCTGGCGACCACTGTCAGGGCAGGAGGCGCTAGCGCTGAAGCATTGTCTTTGCTTTTGAAGAGACCATGGGATCCAGCAGTTGGAGTTTTGTCTCATAACAAGCCTGTAAGTCAGCTTGTTGTGTAAATGCTTGTTTGCTCTTGTTATAATGTTTATGGCATATAAAAGACCTGTTCTGTTCTTTCTCTGATTTCTGCATAGAGCAAGCTTCCAGGCTCCCCTCTCATCCTTATTGCTCCATCAGGACCCACAAACTCTATATTCCCCACCTCACGGAGACACAGGTTTTGGCAGTCTCAGCTCTCTTGCTTGGCCAAGGTTAGTTTATATCATGTTCCAGTCCACGTGGTGATTTTTTTTTTTTTTATGTTTCATGTGCTTCCACTTTTTTGGGTTTCGTTCCCTGAAAATTTAACTCAGTTTTATCCCCTTTGACAAGAGACCTTTCATCATCAGGATGCCGCACACAGTACCATCATATGTTGGGCATAATAACTTCTGTATACGGTGAACTTGAATGATCAGGATGTTCTGTTGCCGACAGCATTTAGTCACACCAATTGCTGGAGTGTGCACGTAACCAGTAAGGTTGGCTGCGTTTTGAATACATCTCTATAGGTCAATTGAGGATGTTCCTCCCTTTCCAGTCAGATGTCTGGTGTCATTCCCTCTTGGCGATTTGAAATATTTTTGTCCATTATTCATAGCGCGAATAAGGACCAGAGCCCAGAATGCGTTGTTTTTTCCAAGCCAGATGATGGGTGTATTTACACCCTTCTTTTTCCTAATACCTTGATTTTAATCAATATGCAATAAATTTTGGATTTTTAACCTTCACGTTTATCTCACCTTTGGGTGTGCTGGATTATATCCCTTTCCTTTGTCTGGATTGTTTGCCGACGCCTTTTGTCTGAGGGTTGGATCAAAGAACCTCGTGGAATCTTGAGTTTGGCATCTAAGAAATTTAGTCTGGGTGGTGAGCTGTGCAAAGTTCCTCTCTTGTATTACATATTTGCTGTTTATTTCAGAGTAACTTCACTTGAATATATACAGATGTATTTGAACAGCCGGTGCATTTAAAAATATACATTAATTAAATAATAAAATCTACTCTACACTTGGTGCAAAGAAGACTACACTAGTAATTAAAAACAGTAAATTGTACCCTGCATTACTTACATTATGTTGTGCAGGGTATTATACCTGTCAGTGTAAACCTAATAGAGGTTTAAAAAAGCAGACCTAGGGGCCTTTCTTAGGCCACCAGCTGCAGTGAAAACTCATTGGCACCTTGTGATCATGCCCTAATAGCAGTGGGATTGCAGGGTTTGCCCCACCACCCCTTTTTTTCTATAAAAGGCTTCGTTCCCGTCACCTTTGACAACGAGAAAAGGGGGGGAATCGTGGCTGGAGTTCTTCCTGTTCCGTCCATTAGAGCAGAAGCTTGCCTTTCATTAAATAACCCAGCATCAAGACCACCCGGCCTGGGACAAATTTGGGTGTTTAGACTAGACCATGGTAAAAAAAATAAATAAATACCCTTCTTTGGTCACTGACCATTACAGAAGCTTATTAGACTGAGTTTTAACTTTGATGTAGCTATATGGTTACGTAGTTTGTAAGGCAAAGAAAAGCCAGACGTCCATCCAGTTCAGCCTATTGTGCTATAGTGTTGATCCAGAGGAAGGCAAAAAACTCCATGTGGTAGAAGCGAATTGTTCTCATTTTAGGGAAAAAATTCCTTCCACCCCAAATCTGACAATCAAAATAAATCCTTGGATCGCGACCCTTCTCCAAATCCTGGTCACTAAAATTATCATTACCGTCTAAAAAAACACCCAAAACCCCCTTTTTAAAATTCTTTTATTAAATTCCCATGACAATTTCCTTGGAAAAGTGTTCCACATTCACGTTTAACTTAAAGAATCCCTTTTTATTTACTAGAAACTTTCCTCTGACTTTGAAGCCCCCCTTTTTCTAGTACAGTCCGGGGTATAAAAAATCTTGGGAGGATCTTATATTGGCCCTTTTAATATTTTTAAAATTTTTTTTATTCCCCCGAAGCCGTCTTTTCTAAAAAAATACCCCTAACCTTGCTAATTTTTTTGGGGTATTGATTTCCCCCAGTCCTTATATTTTTTTTGTTGCCCCCCTTTTGTCCTGTTCAGATCTACAAGGGTCTTTCCTGTGCACGGGTGCCCAAAACTGTACACAATTTTCCTGGTATCTGACCATTGTGGGGATTCAACTCAGTGGTAATAGAAATAACAATGCCCTGGACGTGGAGCACTTTTGGCTTTTATTTGCCACATTCAATATGTAAAACAAAACAACGGGGCTTAACTTCAGCCTTGAAATGGAAAAAACCAGTTCTGTGTATCACTACAGTTCATGAATCCCTGGGTTTCAGCCCTCACCCAGCCGGGGGGGGGGGAAATTGGCCACGGTAGATTGCGCGGGACCCCAGCCTTTCCACCTCCTTTCCGTCGCCCAAACCACTGATGGCACAACCCCCCCTGTTTCCCAGACTTCCCCCTTTAAAGTGGCCGGGGCCAAAACCTGGGCCGGATACCGGGGAGCGTCCCCCCCACCCTACTCTTTGGACTGCTCCAAAAAAAACCGGGCCGGATGACCGCTTTTAGCAGTCATACTATAGGAATAAAAAAAATCGTACCCTAGCAATCTACAACATACAGCTTTATTTCACCAAATCAGGAAACGGGGGAATTATCGCCATCCAGGACGGCACCTTGTGCCTTCTTACAACCCCCCCCCTCTCCCCCAAAAACCGGGTTTTGGGGGCCCTTCAGCCACAGATGTGCATTTTGGAGGGCTTTGGGTTTTCCCCTGCTGCTTCCCCGGCCTATGTCTACTTGAAGAAAAATCCTGCGGGGCAAGGAACCAGCGGGTAACTCGGCTTTTTCCCCCTTTTTCTCCCGCATCCACATGATGGGGCAGGGCAGCACTACCTGAATTTTTTCCCTAACAGGTAGTACCTGGGGGAGTCAAACGCCCACTTTATGGCCAGCATTCCTTTTAAATTAGGGCGTAATTTCTCTCTGCAGGGCTCATTTCCTATTAGGTAACCCAGGGTGCTCTTCCCCTTTCATTCCGGGACATCAGGCCCCCAGACCTACGTCGGGGGGCATGGGTCTTACCACAAATTACAGGAGAATTGGGGCTACAGCATGGGTTCCACAACCCTTTTTTAAAACCCCTAAAGGGCTTTTCTCCCTTTGGGGGCCCATTTAATCAGGGGCTAAATTGGCCCCTTAGTCAAGAAAAGTCAGTGGCACGGCTATTTTCCGCAAACTTGGGGATAAACCGTTGAGTACCCTACTTTCCCCAAAAAAGGCCCCTGCCCTGCTTCTTGGTGGGGGGGGGGGCCCACTTTTGAATCGCTTCGACTTTGTTAATTTGGGGTTTAAATCTCCCAACGACCCACTATGTACCCCGTCCCCTAGTTTCCCCACCCCCAATGCACATTTATTGGGGTTATTTTTTAAAAAACCCGGCTTCCCGTGGAGTCAAGACGGCCGGGATTTTACGAGATGACTTTCCCGTTATAATAAAGAGACAATGTCATCAAAGTAGGCAGCTTAAACCTTCCATGGGGCGAAGGACTTGACCCTGCTCCTAAAAAGTGGCTGGGGCCCCCTGCAACCCAAAAAAGGCATGCGGCATTTTGGAACGACCCATCTGGGTAGAGAAACCCGTCTTTTCCTTAGCTTTTTGGGCGGGGGGTCTCCAGTACCCCTTCGTGGGTAAAACGTGCAAATTCCTCGCCGGCCCCCAATTGCTCATTAACTATTACCCGGGGATGGGGAAGCATTACTGTGGACACTCGTTGGTCTGGGGAAGTCGTTGCGCCCTCCACCCCCCTTTTGGGTTTTGGCAAAACCGAGGGGCGGAAAACCACCCACTCTTGGACCTCTCAATCCCCCCTGGTCTAGCTTTTTTTTTATTTTTAAAATTTGTCTCCCGGCGGGCCAAGGGAAACCTATAGGTTTTTGGTTTATTCTTACATGGGGTCTGTGGGGTTTTCCATGCCTATCCCTTTTACAACCGGGCGTTTCTGGAAGGGGTTTTGTTTTTCCTCTGCAATGGTTTCTACTTGTTGTTTTTGGGAGGGGGATAAGGCTCTGAGATTTTTACCCTTCTTTGTCGGTCACCTTTTTGGTCACCAGGAAAGGGCCCCCTCATGCGAGTTCTCTCCTTCCAGGGTTTTCGGGTTTGACTGGTAAATTTGGAAGGGTTTCCTTTTCCCCGGGTTTTTGGTAAACCCCATAATTGACCTCCCCCCCCTTTTTCCACTATTCTAGGGACCCTCCCCTTTAGCGGGAACTTGCTCTCCACGGTGGGTACTAATATATCCCGATCACCTGGGTTAAAAATGCCATCCTGGGGGACCTATTATGCCCCCTTTTGCCGGGGCCTCTTGCCCCGGGGAGGAGATGCTTTTTGCAATGGCATCACTTTGGACATCCTTTCCTGCATGGGGGCCACTTTTCCACTCCCTCTTATGGGGCGTGACCTCACTCTCCCTGGCCGTGGCCGTTTCCCTGGGCCCCATTAAGAGACCCCTAGGAGCCGACCATACAGAACCAAAGGGGAAAACCCCTGTGGGGTTTTGGGGGCCTCCGGATTTTAGAATACAAATGGGGGTTTTAGGAGTCCCCAAACTCGCCCATCCTTCTTTTTTCCATTTCCTCAGCATGGCCTTCGGGGCTTGTTGAAGGGTCAACGGACCGTCCTCGTGGATGGTAGACTGAATGCGCAGTTGTGTAACTTTAACACTCTGACACTCCCCATTACCTTTGACATTAAAGGGGGTTTCCCGACCGTCAAGATCTCCTTAGGAAATTCCCGTTCGGGGGAAGACGTAGAGCACCCCTTGCAATGTTTGGGAGGAGGGGTTCCGTAAGGAATGGTTCGGGGAACGGGTAGCATAATCAACAATGAAATATATACTGAGGCCCTTGCGACTTCACTAAGGGCCCACAGATCCTCCCCATCCTACAAAGGGGCCCCTTGATTGGCAATGGCCCGAGGGGTCGGAATGGGCCCGGGAGGGGACCCGGGAGGGGGACAAAAAATTGGCCCCGAAATTTCCCTTTTTTTCTGTAGCACCCGGGCCAAAGAACCCCTTTGTATACCCCCTGAAGAGTTTATTTGGCCCCAAATGGGCCCCCAACAAATGGGGGTGGGCCATATCCAAAAACCCTACGCCCTTTGGGACCAGGAACTAACAACTGCTCCCCCCCCCGCCCTAATTTTGGTCCCCGGGATAAAAGGTTGTGTTTAGGGGAAAGTGTGGGAACCCTCCCCTGCTCCCGAAAATGGGGTACCCCATTGAGGCCCCTCACATTTTTCCCCAGCCCCTTTTTGGGTCAAGTCCTGGATTGGGCGGTACCAAAATTTTTTTCCCCGGATACCCCAAATAGGAACATTTCTTTGAGGGGTCCCCTTCCTCTTGTCCCCCCCTGACCCGGGAAAAGGGAAAATTGGGCTCTTGGTTCCCCCCCCGTGGCCCGGGCCGACCCCCTGGGGGCCTGGCAAACAATTTCTGCCAATGTCCCAGAATAAAGGGTTTAAATTGTCGGGGTTAACCAATTGCAGGTTTCCCATCACTCCGGGGAAATGGCAGTTGAAGGCTCCCAGTAAGGTAACATTTTTAGGTAGGGACTCACCTGCTCTGGGAACCCCCTTGAGTGTTGGGGGTGGCTTTTTACAATCTTTGATCAAATACTGTAAACAAGAGTCCCCGGGTTTTTTTATTTTCCTTGCTGTAAAGATTTCCTATATTCCTATAAATTAGTTTTATTAGTCTTTTTGTGTGCCATGATTTTTTGTTTAGATGTTGTCATTGCCTTTTGTGTGCCCTATGCTTACGTTTTAAAGTATATATTAGATGTGCACAGCCTTTTACACATTGGGCAGTCCCGACCCACAATCAATCATGTAATAGTTCTGCACAACCCCCAGATGGGGGATATAGTACCCCTCCTGTCTCCCGGGTTTAAACCCGAGCCATGGGTAAACCCGGGGGTCCCCCCGGATACATGTGACCCCCACTTTCTTCCCAGGGACCAAACTGTGGGGCGAGGTGAGTCGGGGTGACCCCTCCCTGAGTCCCCCAGTCCCCGAGACCATAATGCCATCACTATGATTTGACACATTTTGGGTTCCTCCCCATTGTTAGACCCGGCGCTGCCGCGTTTGCGCAAAGAAAGAACTCGGGGGTCGAAGCAGTCCTTTTGGGCCGACGTGAAAGGGCACGGGGGGCATATGGCCGGGGGCCCCGACTCTCCAGCTTTTAAAAACGGGGCAAACTCCTTGGGGATGGGTCTGGGCCCCTCCTGGCCTTGGCATGACCGTCCCGGGGAGTCTTGGCCCCCCGGGTTCTTGATTTCCCCGTCCCCTCGGCCCTCCCAGTATGGGGGAATTTTAGGTCCCCGGTGCCCCCAGGGGTCTCTCCATTGCATGGAACCTCTCTACCAGTCCCACCAGTCATCTCCGTTTGGGGGTCCCCGTGCAAACCCAGCACTGACAGAATGCGGCAGCGATGCTAAAACGGTCCTAAAAAACCCGCTCCACCCCTTTGCGCTGGGGAGATATCTCGGGGGCAGCCATTTTTGGGCCAATGCAACAAGTCAATATTTTGACCCAGGGGGCTTGGACCTACTGTAGCCTAGTGGGTGTACCCCCTGGGACCCGGACCGCCAATTACCCCCAAAACCCCAGGTCTCTGCTTTTAAATTAGAATATTCCTTAGCGTCCGTAAAGGCGAGGGCGTAAAAAGGGCCCTTTTGGGGTCCCCAGTCAGATACGGGGCCAGCACTTCAGCCCATTGCTCCGGTGGTAGGCCCCCCCGGCGGCGACTGTTCAAAACGGTGAGGACGCCCGAGTCATCTTCTGGAGGGTTCCCCCGCGGTCCTCCCGGCCCGATGTCCTGCATCATGTGACGGCGGAGCTGGAGTTTCCCGGGGGCAGGCATCCGTTAACATGGCCATCTCTGCCGCAGTGGTTCTAGCTTGTGCGCCGCAGGGCTTCAGTATGAGCCCCCTGCTGTGTTCCCTGGCCTGTCTCTGCGCCTGCATGGCTTCCCATGACTTTCGCTGGCCGCTGTGGTTTCTGGGTTTTGGAGGTTCCCCCTGAACCAGGTGCTTAAACAGCTCTTTTCCCAAAAACAGTTGGGCTTGGCTCTTTGCTGCCCTTTTAACCCCGGACATACACAGCGGTTGTGCCCGCGTCCTCCAACCACTTGTGGGGATTAAAATCAGTGGTAAAAAGAAAAAAACAAAGTCCTCGGCACAGTGGGGGCACTTTTTGGGTTTTATTTAGCCACAGTTCATTTTGTAAAAAAAAACAAAACGGCTTTAAATTCAGCCTTGAAATGGAAACAAACACAGTTCATGTGTTACTCACAGTTCTAGAATCCTGGGTTCAGTTACCCCGCTTGGGGGGGAATTTGGCACACGGTAATTGGGGGCAGGAGCACGCCTTTCCAATTCCCTCAGTCAGACCAAACCACTGACTGAGCAACACCTTCCCCCGTTCTCCAACTTCCTGCCCTTTTAAATAGGCGGCCAAAACCTGGGCCGGGTACCCCGGAGAAAACCACCCACCCTACTCTTTGGACTGCTCCCCAAAAAAGCCTGGCCGGATCGACCGTATTTAGCGTCATACTACTTTTGGAATAAACCAAAAGTCAGACCTAGCAATATGACAAATGCGGCTTTATTTCACCGAGATCGGAATCGGTGACACGTACTGCCATCCAGGACGGCACCTTTTTGCCTTTACACCCGGAAATTGTATAATGGGAGAATAATGTTCTATCGTGCCTCTAGCCCCTTTTAATACAACCCCTGATCCCTTTTTACTTGGCAGTGCTTGACCTGGTGCTACAGTTTTTGTTTCTGTCACCAGGAACCCAAAACCTTTCCCATGTAAATTTTTTCCCAGAATTTTTTTCCCTTTTTAAAAGTAATATGTAATGGTTTTTCCTCCCCATGTGCATAACCTTTCATTTGTTAAACCCCCATCTGCCCCTTCTCTGCCCACCCCCTCCAACCTATCCAATCCCTTTTTTTAAAACACATTACCCCTTATTGTGTGGATTACTTTACAGAGTATTTCATCGCAAGATCGATTTTCACTGTGCAACCCCTTGTCTTAATTAAAAAGAGAAGGGCCAATATTAACCCTTTGGTATCCCACAGGGGTTAGTGGCAAATGTGGACTTTGGTGACTATTACCATGCTTTTTGCTTGGGGTAAAATAATATAGTAAATGCTCTTTATTACATGTATTGTATTTTGCAAAATCTCTCCATGTCCTGTTTTATTTTATTTTTTATTTTTTAAGCATGTATCTATCCTCTTATATTGTGTTTTTATTACAAGATGTGTTTACTATATTTTGGAATTCACTGTATATTTGATTTTGTAAAAAAATAATAATTACATTTTAGGGGAAAAGCATATTGGTGAAAGGGTAAATTAATAAATATAGTTATGCTTAATTTCTTCCCATAAAACAATAGTCAGTATGTTCGGCTTCTCTGCATGCTCAGTTTGACATTACATGTTAGGAGGACCCCTAAAAAAAAGGGGTTTTATAGTGATTCATGCTGGCCTTCAAGATCGATTTTTATGATGGGTTTAACCAACACCATGGGCGATTTGTTGATCATTGGCGCTCACAGGGTCAGTTCAAATCGTTTTAAGGGCAGTGTAAAGGGCCCAGAATGTATGAACCTGATCTTCTGCAGGTCATACATACAGGCGCAGTGTAAGCCAATACCAAATCTGGCTCGGGCACCCCTTTACCCTGTCTGGTGTTCTTTGCAGGTCATACATACAGGTGCGTGTGAGCCAATACCACAAGTCTGGCTCAGGCAGCCCTTTTCCCTGGTCTGGCTGTTCTTCTGCAGGTCATACTACGGGGCAGTGTAACCAATACCACAATCGGTCAGGCCCACCTTTCCCCTGGTCGGGCTGTTCTTTTCAGGTCAACATACGGGGCGTTAGACCAAATTACCAAAGCTGGCTCGGGCACCCCCTTTTTACCCTGGTCTGGCTGTTCTTTCAGGTCATACATACAGGGCAGTGAGACCATCCCCACGTCGGGCTCGGGCATCACCTTTACCCGGGCTGGCTTTCTTCTGCGGTCTACATATAGGTCAGTGTAGAGCCAAAACCACAAGTCGGGCTCAGGCACCACCTTTCCCCCCGGTCGGGCGTTCTTCTGGGGTCATACATACAGGGCATGTGGGCCCAAATACCACAAGTCTGCTCAGGCACCCCCTTTACCCTGGGAGTAAATGGGGTTAGGGTCAGCACTGAAGTCCCATAAAATAAGATGAGGAGGTATGCAACGACCACCAAAGGGGGTAGCCAAACCCGCTAAAAAACAAGCCCCAAAAAAAAAATAGCTGGATGTCAGCATAAAAAAACTCCTTTATTAAAATCCTGAGTACATGAAGCTACGTTTCAGCCCAAAAAGATGACCTTTTTAAAAAAAACCACAAGTGTCAAGTCCCTTTAAATTTTATGTAAATCAAGTGCATCATCTACTTTAGACCCCCCAATCACAGAATATACACATCATAAGCCCCTCCCATCAATATCCGTGTCCATACAAAAATATATTCAAAATTTAAAAACATAAATAAAACTTTTCATAAACTTAAAAGCGGGGGGGCTCAGGCGGGTATACTGTAATTACTGAGTCTTTGGGGTTCACCACTGCTACTGCGCCTGCTCTCCCTCCAGGCGCCACGCCGAGCTCGGCTCTCTCAACGCTACGCGCATGTCCAACACGGGGGAGCATGTCCATTTTGTCAAACCTCAAACACTCAGTGCGCCCGTCCGTTGCCAATACCTGGCGAAACCAGGATTATTGCATGCAGTGTTAAATAACAAAAACAGCAAATAAATATTCAATCAAAGATCAAAGAGGGAAACCAAAAAAAAGGGGCTCACTAATGACAAAGGCAACATAGATGACATCACTGCTAAAAAAAGGGAAACCCATCACAGATTTGTGACAGACGTTTCCCTAATAGCAGGAGACTCATCTCCATCGGTAAAACACATAGTTGAACCCGGGGGGAAAAACGCAACATCCCCAAAGCCTGTTGGCCCCTAAGGTTTCCATCAATCGTCTGTTGGCCACAAAGCTGCCCCTAAAACAAAAGACGGTTCCAATTATAATTTTCCCTTCACTTATCAAAAAAAAAACTTTTAATTAACATCATAGAGGGTAACCCATCATATTGGGCCCCCTTAATTCTTATCAACGGATACCTTTTGCTCCATATAGCTCACTGGGGGGTAAGATAGCAGAGAATTTTAGAAAGGATTTGGCACCCACTACAGAAGGCCTTTCCCTAATGTTCCAGAAATTTTTGAGGTCCCCCTGAGGCCCACAAAGAAGCAGGAAATTACGGAAAAAACTCGTAAGTCAGACTTACCAATGACCTCCGAAATGAGACAGACATTTTTAGCCCCTCCAAAGTGGGGTTTTTCCTTGCTTAAACTGTACAATTGTAAACCCCTTGATTAAGGTGATACTTTTTATCCCCTCGTCCGGTAAAAACCCATTAGAATCAGGGTAGATTTACATCCGTACATCTTACGCAATATATTTACACATCCCTTGTAGTAAAATCATATATTGGTTTAAATAGTTGGAAGTAAGGGAAAGAATCAAAAAATAAAGACTATACGGTAAATGCTGACTTACCATTGCTCGCCCCTTTAAGAAAAAAAACATTCTATTTTCAGTTGAGATTTGGAAAATTGATATGTCCCCCATTTAAAAGGGGGGGTGGGGATCGGGAAAAATTTGCTCTTGAGAAAGAATTACAAGGATTTTTAAGTTGAATGCTTTCACCCTTCTGGTCTTAAATTTGGGAATTTAATACTAACGGGTTTAATTTTTACAATTCTTTGATGTATACTTGGGTTCTTTGTTAAGTAATAATGTTTTTAAATTTTTTAAGACGTATATCACACCGTTTTTTGATTTATGATTTTTTCCTTTAGGAGGAAGACAAGAATAAGCGGGCCCAATTAGGGGGTTTACCCTCTATGATGTTTAATTAAAACCTTTTTTTGAAAAAGTGAAGGGAAATTTCAATGTGATGAACCCTGCCCCTTTTGCTTTATGACGCTATAGTGGCCAACAGACAGATTGAGGGAACCTTGGGGGCCCATGCGGGCTTTTTGGATTTGCGCTTTCCACCGGTTCACACTAGTGTGTTACCGAGGAGATGGTGCTCCTGCTATTAGGGAACGTCTGTCACAAATCTGTATGGGTTCCCTTTTTTGCATGATGTCATCTTTTCCTTTGCATTAGTGAGCCCCGTTTTTGAGTTCTCGTTTGATCTTCGATATGCAATCTTTTATTTGCTGTCTTGTCTATTCTAACACTCATAGAAATTATCGGGTTTTCGCCAGGTATTGGAAAACGGACAGGCCACTGAGTGTGTGGGTTGACCCTAATGGACGCGTGCCCGTGTTGGAAATGCGCAGTAGCTTTTGAGAGAGCCGACTCGGCTGGCGCCTAGGAAAAATGAGAGCAGGCGCAGTGCATTTTTGAACGCCAAGAGCTCAGTAAGTTACGTATACCCCTCTGAGCCCCCACTTTTTTAAAGTCTTATGAAAGTTTTATTTGTTTTTTTGACTATTTTTTTTGTATGGGGATTTGTGGGATGGGCTTATGGTTTTTATCACTGTGATTGGGGGTCTAAAGTAGATGATGCCTTTGATTTCATATATATTTAAAGGGACTTGAACTTTTGGTTTTTTTGCTTGAAAAAAGGCTCTCTGTTTTTGGGGCCGAAAGGCTTCATGTACTCAGGTTTAATAAAGAGTTGTTTTATCTACATCCTAGCTATTTTTTCCACCCCTTTTTCCCCGGTTGGCTGTTCTTTGCAGGTCATAATACGGGCCCCTGTAGAGCCAATACCACAAGTTGGCTCAGGCACCACCCTTTTCCCCGGGTTTGGGTGTTTTTCTGCAGGTCATACATACAGGGCAGTGTAAGGCCAAAACCCCAATCTGGCTCAGGCACCACCTTTACCCTGGGCTGGTGTTCTTCTGCAGGTCATACAACGGGCCCTGTAACCAAAACCACAAGTCTGGCTCACCCCACCTTTACCCTGGTCCCGGCCTGTTCTTCTGCAGGTCAAAAAAAAACGGGCAGTGTAAACCAAACCACAAGTCTGGCCAGGGCCCCCCTTTACCCTGGCTGGTGTTCTTTGCAGGTCATAATACGGGCGTGTAGACCAAACCACAATCTGGCTCAGGCACCACCTTTACCCCGGGCGGCTGTTTTTTTCGCAGGTCATAATACGCCGTTAGAGCCAAAAACCCCAAGTCTGGCCAGGCACCCCTTTACCGGTCGGCTGTTCTTCTGCAGGTATACATACAGGGCGTGTAGAGCCAATAGACAAGTTGGCTCGGCCCCACCTTTACCCTGGTCTGGTGCTCTTCTGCAGGTCATACATACAGGGCAGTGTAGAGCCAATACCACAAGTCTGGCTCAGGCACCACCTTTACCCTGGTCTGTTCTTCTGCAGGTCATACATACAGGGCAGTGTAGAGCCAATACCACAAGTCTGGCTCAGGCACCTTTACCCTGGTCTGGCTGTTCTTCTGCAGGTCATACATAAAGGGCAGTGTAGAGCCAATACCACAAGTCTGGCTCAGGCACCACCTTGCCCTTGGTCTGTCTGTTCTTCTGCAGGTCATACTTACAGGGCAGTGTAGAGCCAATACCACAAGTCTGGCTCAGGCACCACCTTTACCCTGGTCTGTTCTTCTGCAGGTCATACATACAGGGCAGTGTAGAGCCAATACCACAAGTCTGGCTCAGGCACCACCTTTACCTTGGTCTGGCTGTTCTTCTGCAGGTCATACATACAGGCACAGTGTAGAGCCAATACCACAAGTCTGGCTCAGGCACCACCTTTACCCTGGTCTGGCTGTTCTTCTGCAGGTCATACATACAGGGCAGTGTAGAGCCAATACCACAAGTCTGGCTCAGGCACCACCTTTACCCTGGTCTGGCTGTTCTTCTGCAGGTCATACAAACAGGGCAGTGTATAGCCAATACCACAAGTCTGGCTCAGGCACCACCTTTACCCTGGTCTGGCTGTTCTTCTGCAGGTCATACATACAGGGCAGTGTATAGCCAATACCACAAGTCTGGCTCAGGCACCACCTTTACCCTGGTCTGTTCTTCTGCAGGTCATACATACAGGGCAGTGTAGAGCCAATACCACAAGTCTGGCTCAGGCACCATCTTTACCCTGGTCTGGCTGTTCTAAATGTTCTGCACCTAGATTTGGCTTAAGATTCATAAATGTGTCTAATCCTATGAATGTGGTGCGACGCCCCCATTACATTCCAAATCTTTGTCGCGTTACAAAGGGACTTATTGCGCCAAAGTTTGGAGTGCGCCTGTTCATACATTGTGTTTGGCTCAAAGCAAACCAGAAAACTGGTGCAGCCCCGTTCACACATGTCGTCCCATGTGTTTAGTTTCCCTTCAAGACCACCAGAGGG
Source organism: Phyllomedusa bahiana (assembly GCA_025379985.1). Taxonomy (NCBI): domain Eukaryota; kingdom Metazoa; phylum Chordata; class Amphibia; order Anura; family Hylidae; genus Phyllomedusa; species Phyllomedusa bahiana. The sequence continues at coordinate 24,122 of JAODAL010000682.1, forward strand.
GACATTATTTATGCAGAGCTCATTAAATCCTAATTAAAAGTGCTGGCTGAGTAATGTATAGACAAGTCGGGTCTTGAGGTGAAATACTGTAGATGCTCTTTGTAGCTCCTTGTTCTGGCTAACAGGAAAGGGTCACGAACAGGGTTAGGTATTAATTCCGTAAAAAACGTTTGGGTTGAAATTCCATTTACATTATGCTGCATTACATTGCAGAATCATTCACCCTTGTAAGAAAGATGATTGATGAAAGAAGATTGAATTCTCTAGAACATGATTCTAGATGTTCATTAACGCTGTGTGTCATTACATTTTAGGTCATTCCTGTTGGCTCCCAACTGGTAAACAGTGGTTCGGGGCTAACCTCTTTACAGTGCCTGGAAAACATGATAGCTGGATTACGGGGAAAAGTTATTGAGGTACATAGTATCTGACAACAAATGTCAGTCTATAATAATGTTAAACTGTTGTATTTTTGCCGCTATAGTAGAAGTTATATATTTCTCACTTTTCTGGTCTGTATACAGGTCCACAATCATTTCCCTCACAAGCCTGTCATTTTGATTGGGTGGAATACTGGAGCTTTAGTTGCCTGTCATGTGAGTAGTGATTTATGAATTCTTTGCACATTTTTTTAATCAATAATTTATCTTCTAAATGCAGGATTAAGGAACTTTTGAATCATTTTCAACAAAAATGCCCTACAGTTTTGCAAGGTCTCTGTTACTCTGTGTATAGCTGGCTGTCCTGCTGATTCTAACAGATATCTTACAGCACTCTGCTTCTGGTTGTGTGAGTTCTCTCTGCTCTACCCCTTCTCTCAGGTTTAGAGATTCCTACCTGTATGGGGAGGTAGCTGTGCATGCAGGTCAAAATGGGAAGAGCATTCAGTTTCTCAGGGGAGCAGATCACCTATGCTGAGATAGGAGCAGATCCAGAGCAGAGCACACACAACAGTCTGCAATGAGAAGAGGATATAATGCAAAGGATGTGTATGAGTGCAGAGAGAAAAGAAAACTCATGGCAGACTGTAGGAGGAGGGAGAAATCACACACTTCTCAGCATCGGTGTCTGTCAACACAGTACAGGAATGAAGCTCTGCTGACACATGACAGCTAGTGAAGGCAGCAGCATCCTGGACACAGACCTCATTCATATTCAGCATGTTTTAGTGCATGGATAGTCAAATTGGGAGCAGGTTGTAAACTGTATATCAGGGTGTCTGAAAAGGAATGGAGGAATGATGATTGCAGCATAACAATTTCTGCATTTTTTTTACTCATGCTTTTTGCACTGCCTAGTTAGCATCTATATATTAATTTTTTTATTTTTGTTCTTTTAATACTTACATTTTTAAATGTTCCGAAACAATGCTTTTTGTACCATTATTCTTTTTACAAAAACTTACTGTTCTGCTTTGTCAGGTTTCTCTCATGGAGTATGTGACCGCTGTGGTATGTCTGGGATTCCCTCTGCTCACTATTGATGGACCTAGGGGGGTAAGTATTGGTGAAAGTCATACTCTGTATAATAAAATTACTCCACTGCCCACGTGCGGTTTACTTGGACTAGGGAAAAACCAGAGTCCTTTTCTACTATCTATTTTTTTTTTACCTGGTTTGAATTATGACATGGAGGACTCCGAGTTAGGAAATTATAAGCCACCCTTTAGTCATCGTTCGAGAATGGGAAAACTGTTCTTAATATCTGCTGTGCTGATATCACCTAAAGCAGCTTAGCAAAAGTTACATTATGAATCTTGCAGCACACAGCCAGCATTAGCAGAGCCGAGTCCAGTGTATTCTCAAGTTGATGCTTGTCTCACCAACCCACTACTGGTAGAAAGTTTTCTACCTATTATTGTGAGTATGGAGAAAATCATTGGTGGGTGGATGGGGTAAGCGGCAGCTTATGAATATGCTGGATTTTTCTTGAGGGCAACATAAGAAGCATATCTCGGCATAGAAGTAAGAAATTAACAAATACGATTGTGCTCCGTTACACATGTGGACAAAATTGTTTGTACCTTTAATGAAAATAATTAGACCATAAGGACATGTTAAATGAAGGTATATCCTGTTATTAGTGTTACAGATGTCTTCATACGTGTTATCAGTCAGCCTGCTTATTTAAAGGGTGAAAAAGTAGTCACTGTGCTGTTTGGTACCATAGTGTGTATCATACTGAACATACACCAAAGGAGGCTAGCAGAAATATTTCTCAGCAGAGTAGAAAGAAAATTATAGACAAATATGTGTTTTGTTTTTTTGTTTTTTTTTAAAAAAAAAACATGTTTTATTGAGGATTTTTTTCAAAATATATAATTGTACAGCAAATCAGAAAGAGGTACAGACATTATCACATAATGAGAAAAGTCCAGGGAATCATCTTCCTTGCGAAGACATAAGGGTTCGACAATCATCTGTATCTCATAAAAGTCAATATAAAACATGAAAGATTCACAAAATAATAAATGAAGAGCACACTTCTTTCTCACCGAAAGTGAAGGGATTAAAAGAACAAAAACACAGAATACGGCCTTCCTATTTGCTTCCTGACTTCTCTCAGCATTGCACGATCGACCCATTGAAAACGATGGTCAACGGCCAATAGACAGTGGTCGACATTCAATCACCTAATCTCCCACAGAGGGAAAATGGGGAGGAGGGGAAGAGGGAGTGGGAATGTGATAACTGTTTGAGAGCACCCAAAGTATCAGCCAGAGCCTCTCTCGCATACCATCCTGTGTAGCAGAATGATTTCATCAGTTGAGCAGTCTCATCTCTATTAAATAAGAGATGTTATAAAAGGCGTCCAATTTTTGAAAAATCCCTCTGTGTATAGTTCATTATGTCTCTGTCTACCATCTATCTGCTACGAAGTATTTTTATCATGTTATCTACAATTAGATATATAGGGGGTTGTGAGGCTTCAGTAGACAAACATGTTAAAGGTTAAGGCCACAAGACCATCTCCAAATGGCTTGATGTTCCTGTTACTACAGTTGCACATATTACTCAGAAGTTTAAGGTCAATGGGACAGTAACCAACATCCCAGGACATGGCCGCAAGAGGAAAATTTATGACAAATTGAAAAAAAGGATTATGCTAGTGGTAACCAAACAGGCCAGAAAAACTTTCAAAGAGAGTATCAAGGGATACTCGTGTCAGATCACACCATGCTTATCTGTCTTTGCCAATGTGGATTAAATGGTAGATGATAGAGAGAAAACCACTATTGAAAGCAAATCATAAAAAAGTGAGGCTGAAATTTGCCAAATTGCATATTGACAACCCACAATGCCCCTGGGATAATGTCCTTTGGACAGATGATATAAAGCTAGCAAGTCACATCAGATCTATTTTCAGAGATTACAAATATGAAGTATGCATACAAAAGAACATTGTACCTACTGTCAAACATGTAGGAGGCTCTGTTATGTTTTGGGGCTGCTTAAGTCTGTACAGAGTACAATGAAATCTCAAGACTATCAAGGCTTTCTGGAGTGAAATGTGCTGCCCAGTGTCAGAGAGCTTTGTCTGAGCCACAGGTCATGGGTCCTCCAACAGGACTATGACCCACAACACACAGCTGAAAACAACCAAGCTTGGCTAAGAGCAGAGCATTGGACTATTCTGAAGTGGCTTCTATGAGCCCTGATCTAAATCCTATGGAACATCTGTGGATGGAGCTGGAACCTGCAGCCTGGAGAAAGCACCTTCACGCCTCAGGCAACTGGAGCAGTGTGCTCACGAGGAGTGGGTCAAATACTATGGACAGGGGCAGAAGACTCATTGAGATTTACAGAAATCATTTGTTTGCAGTGATTGCTGCAGAAGGTTGTGCGACAAAATATTAAGGGGATTAGCATTTTTATCCAGGCCAGTTTGTTTTTTAAAAAATTTTCATTTGAACAGCAATTGAGAAGCTATGTTTAATTTTCATTCGTTGATTTTTGGTGAATTTAAATGTATTTTTACCTTTGTCAGTTTCAAGTAACTTCAGTGACCATTGTGGGCTTTTCTTTTTTTAACGAAAGAGATATAAGAATTGTGTCCACGTGCGAATGACTGTATAAAGCTCTTTAATATGGACACAGTCCGTAAAAGTGTTGACTTGATATTCTCTCATCAAAACCTTGAAGTTGACTTCTGACCTCTCCTGACACGACTATTTTAGTAAATACTTGTTCTCCCCGGGAGATAATTCTGGAGCATCTTCTCTTATAACTGTGCTGTTCCTCTATTATTTTTTTACAAATATATATAATATATATATATATATATATATAATAAATATAAAATATAATATATATATATATTATTTAAATAATATAAAAAAAAATATTATTGTGGTGTTTTATAACACCCTTTGTTTTTTAGGATGTTGATGACCCTCTGCTTGACATAAAGACACCAGTACTTTTTGTAATTGGCCAGAACTCTCTTCAATGTCATCCTGAAACAATGGAGGACTTTCGGAAAGTTAAGGGCCGAAACATTTTGGTTCATGTTGGGAGGGGCTGATGAAATCTTCGTAAGAAATTTAACTGTAAGAAATTTAAGGTTAATTAAAAGGGTCTTTTATAACAACTGAGGGACCACATGACTTTCCTTGTCTAAGTTTTGCTTTGGAAACTCTAAAAAGTGGAGTGAGCTTATGTGAAAGTATGTTCATTAAAAATGTCAATAGCTTAAGGTGCATTCCTGCTACAGACAGTACATTGTCAGTGATAGATCTGCATTTAAACCATTTTCATATTTTTTAAGATCAGAAAATGCCTTGAACGTGCAGCCACACAAGTTTATATATATAAATATATATGCTGTATATTTTTATCTATCTATCTATATTAAGGTAACTGAAAAATACCCTTGTCTGCTTTTTTTGATTATCACATTTATTATTCTGATTTTTATACTAACAGGATAAGCAAAATGAAAAAAAAAAAAACGAAAGTTGAAAAAGCAGTGGACCGATGCATTCAGGTAAAATATATTCCTTTCTTAAATGTTTTGTCTGCACTTAAAATCTAATTTTCTGTTATTTTTTTTTTTTTTTTTTAACTTTTTTTATTTCTGAATTATCTCCAGTAGTACATCAAGGTAATAGTGACAAAATATACACTATGTAAAGAGTATATACAACAAAATAACATTATTCCTTCCTGAGTATTAAAACAAAAATGCCGGGTAGTTGCATAAATTGAGCGGTAAAAAGTCCTAAATGGGGGGCGTGGTTTGCTATGGCCGCGTGAAGTCGCTCTGCTCTGAGCTCCCTGGATCATCCTTGAGAATCCGCCGCCATCCGCCTGCTCAACATGTGCAAATCCTCCAAAAAAGGCAAAACTGGTCCTCCTTTGCTAACCCTACCCGTCCAAGGGTCATCACCCAATTTTTTCGGCCGTTATGCGGCCCTAATGCCTCCCGGGGCCCCAATGGAGCGTGGGTCCCAAGATGGCCGACCGGACACCCGCCGCTTCAAAGACCCCCCGGGGCCCGCACTAATCCCCCCCGAGACTCCATCCACCCGCTCGGCCCGTAGGAGAAGAGGGGAGCAGCTCACCGAGCTCCTACCTGAATCCCTGGCCACTCTGGGACGCCTGGATGCTGACTGCTCCGCACTTCATGCCCGCGGCATCATGGCGCCGGTTGCGGCTTCTTCCGCCGGCCCGGACCCGCCGGATATGCACCTGTCTCCTCATCTGCCGGGGCCTCTCCGGGTTGTGAGGCTGAAGACTGTATCGCCGCCGCACGCCGCTCCGGAAGCACAGCCGGCTCCGCTGTCTGCCGCGGCTGTGCCTGCGCCTCTGCCTGCTCCTCTGTGTCACGGCCCTGTGACGCGCACGAGCGGAGCAGAACCGGAGAGGCGCCTCGGCCCTGCAGGCTCCCTGTCACAGAGGGACCCTGCGCTCCAAACAGGGGAGTTATGCCCCAACTCTCCCCTATCAGCCAGCTTAAGGGGGAATCCCTCTAGGCTGCTGGCTGATGAGCAAGTGGCTCCTATCTCCAGGGCCTTGCCTCCCTCTGGGTTCCCACGGGGGGGTCTCTACAGACCGACCCCCCATTCTGGACTCCCCATTCAATGTGGAGGTTGGCTCCCTGACAGCAGGAGCCTCTTGGGCTGCAGCTAATCACCTGTCAGCACAGAGGCGACCCTATGACTGATCATCAACCGCCTCCTGAACCTCAGGTGGCCCCAATACTGCCCCTGACGGGGGGGGGGGCATGGCCCTTATTCCTCCCAGGGTCCACGGGATCGTCCTGGGGGGCTGACTCTGGCCGAGCCCATGCTGACAGTCCTGTAGGAGGGCGTTCGCCATTGTCGCCCGCGCGGGCCACCACCCATGTCCCCCCACTCTCCACATGCCGACCTCCTAGTGGCCTCTCCCTCGCAGGAGTGCAACAGCCCCACTCTAGTCAGTGGACCTGCCCCTTTTCCCTTTCTCTGGCTCTCCGCGCAGTGGCCTCATGCCCCATCTTCAGGACTTGCTTCTGATCATGCTAAGCCATCTGCTGCGGCCAGCCATCCGATAACCCTGGCGGATCCCCAACGTCTTACACAGGATCTCCCCACCAACAGGACATTTCTTCTATGACAAAACGGCTCCTGGATGAGTATGGGAAAGGGAACTTTTCAGGTTCGTTCTGACCTATCAGCGGTGACCGACAGGGTGGACAGTCTCCAGCAGGCTCAGATTCTTCTTCCACTTCTCTTTCCGCTTTGCAGGGAGTGGTGCAACAACACTCATCTCAGTTGTTTGCCTTTCAACAGCACCTTGATGATGTGGAGAACAGGGGGAGGAGGAATAACCTTCGGATCCGGGGCCCTCCAGAGTCATGCCTGCCTCGGCTCTCTACTCTACCATATCCACAAGTCTTCAATACTATCCTGGACCTTTGACCCAAATACCCACATAGAGCTGGACCGAGTCCATAGAGCCTGCCCCCTCCCAGCAAGGATTCTCAACGTCCAAGAGATGTAGTCTGTCAGTCCATTTTTACGTTCTTAAGGAGGAGATTCTTCAGAAGGCCCGATCCTTTCAATCCCTGGCATATCAGGGTCATCCGTTGCAGATATTCCCGGATTTGTCTCGTCACACTTGGCACAGCGGCGATGCTGAAACCCATTCTTGGCGTCCTAAAGGAAAGAAGCATTCCCTATAGATGGGGATATCCTTTTGCCCTTATTGTCCGTCATAACGAACGCACCTACACTCTCCGTTCCCCTGAGGACTTACCAACTTTATGCGGACTTACAACTCCCCGATGTCACCTTGTCTGATTGGCCCATTGTGTCTGTGGGGGGGAGTGCTGCTGCCCGGGGTACTTTCCCTGTATCCCTACCGAGTCAGAGGTCTGCCGCCCAGGAACCTCGCTCCAAGGGCTCCCGTATGCTTAAACGTACCTAGTCACGACAAGGGCCCTTCTCCCAACTCAGCTGCAGGCACTTGAGAGACTTGAACTGAGTCCCTTTTAACTTTTTTTTGCCTTACATTTTCGCTTATCAGCTATATGGGTCTTGCAGGTGTTCCCTCTATCTCCCCTCTCTCCTCCCCTCTAGGAACACAATTGAGGATTGTTATTTTTATTTTCATTCTTTCCCTGGTTTAAAATCCGGAAGCAATGTGAACCTTGCTGGTTAAGACTGTGGGTTGGTATTTTTTTGTTATGCCTTTATCGCAATGTTTTTGGATTCTCTTTCATCAGTGTTGTTCATTATTGTTTGGGGAGCGGCTTCTATGGCGCCTGTCATGCACTTCCCCAAGAAAGGGTTTTGGATTGCCTTAGGCCACATTGGGCCCTTGGTTCCCTGGTTTTTAAAGATTAACTCGTTGTTCCGTGTGCGGGAGATTTATGTTTTCCCGGTTTTACCTTCCTGCACCCCTCTCCGCCTGTTTCTTTTCATTCACTTTTCCCCCTCCCCACCTGTCCCCCGCTGGATGCTGGGGGCGCGCGCGCTGCCAACTTTTTAAGCACAAGGGGAGACCTTAAGTTGGCATCCTTCAACCCCAAGGGCCTCAACACCCCTAGGAAGCGCTCTCAGGTCCTCTACCACTTTCATCGACATAAAGCCCACATAGTCTGTTTCCAAGAGACGCTTTTAAAACTGACCATGCCCCTTCATTAAAGATAGATATTCCCCCCTGGCATTTCGCTAACTGTCCTCACTCCAAGACTAGAGGGGTGGCTATTGCCATCCACAATCTTTGGCCCATCGGGTTGTAAGTGCATAGCTGATCCGGAGGCCAGATATCTCATCTTAGTCCTCAACATCAATGGCCAGATTTTAAATTGTCAATGTCTATGCTCCGAACTACGGACAGTCACTTTCCTGTTGAAGGCCCTGGACGAGTTGCACTCACGGGCCAGGGGCACCATCTTGTTTTGTGGGGACTTAAACCTAGACCCTTGATCCCACCTTGATAACTCGACTGGGCGTTTCCTCCGTAGCATATTCGGCCCTTTAAAACGTGTCAGAGGCCCTTCTGCAATTCCAGCTATTGATGGATGGCGGCTACAAACATCCTTCTGATAGGGACTATAGCTTTTTTTCGCATCCTCATAACACATACAGTAGAATCGACTATATTTTGCTTCAGCACAGTGCGCTTCCGTGGCTGCAGTCCTCCTCCATCGGGAATGTACTGGGGTCAAATCATTGCCCCCATCTTCATACCCCTGCATGTCCCTTTCCCCCTCTCTGCGCACGCCCGACCCTGGAGACTTAATTAGTCCTTGTTTCTGGGTTCGGTGTGTTTTGGGGGAGCTCAGGCAGACTGTTGAGCACTTTCGGAGGACCCACGCTGCTGACCCCACTTCGCCTCTTCTTCAATGGGGGGCCCTTTAAGTGCGTTCTCCGTGGAATCCTGATTAAGCAGGGAGCGCCTTAAAAAGGCCCGGACAAAAGCATTGCACGGGCGTTGCAAAGGGTAACCTCGCTTGAGCTCCTACACAAGCAGGCCCTCTCAGCACGGTGCTGCAGGATTTGCTGCTGGCCAGAGTGGAGGTCCGTTTTCTGTTTGAGGCCTCTTGGGGTAGACAAATTTCAAAAGGGTCGAAGCAGGTTTTTATGAATATGGGAATAAAAGTGGTCGGCTCTTAGCAAGGGTTTAAATTTGGGGAAAAGAACAGCGCAATCCTTGGGCACTAATATTAAAAATGCGCAGGCCCCTGTCAACTCCACCCCCGAGATTGCCAAGGAGTTTCAATCATTTTTACTCCAAGTTGTATAAAACTTCCGATGGTCGACCTCCTCCATCTTCCTCGGGGCGGGAACCCCTCTCCCCGTTCCCGACACTTCCGGATGACACCATCCGGCAGCTAGAGGACCCTTTTCTCCGGGGAGTTAGAATTGGCCATTAGGGATCTCCCCAGTGGGAAAAGTCCGGGGCCCGACGGATTTACCAGCAAATTTTCCAAATCTTGCTCCCCTCACTCTCCCCAGTTCTCCTGAATGCTTTCAACATTGTCTCTGTCTCCTCCCCCTTCCCCAAAGGAGGCCCCCTTTCGGCCCATATCAAGTGCTGCCCAAACCGGGGAAGACCCGCAGGTTTGTGGCAGCTATAGACCGATTTCCCCTTTTCAATGTGGATCTCAAAATTTTTGCCAAATTATTGGCGAATCGCCTCAATCCACTCCTGTCAACCCTGATTCACCCGGACCAGGTGGGCTTTACCCTGGGTCGAGAGGCTAGGGACAACACGTTGAAGACATTGGACGTTATTCAGTATGCTCAGTCGCATGGGAACCCTGATGATCCTGTCTCTTGATGCTGAAAAAGCTTTTGACAGGATCTCTTGGGATTCTCTTACCGATACCCTCAAGCACGTGGGACTTGGCCCCATCTTTGCCGCCAAAATATTAGCGCTTTATCAAAACCCCTCGGCAAGAATTAAAGTTAATGGTGCGCTATCTGGCCCCATAGACATTTCGTAATGGTACTAGGCAGGGGTGCCCTTGTCGCCGCTATTGTATATCCTAATTATGGAACATTTGCTGGGCCGCGGTGCGATCCAACCCGGACATCAAGGGCATCAATGATTGGAGGCAGGAGCTTAAGTGCTCGGCCTTCCAGATGATCTATTGATTTTTCTGAAGGAGCCTTTTATGTCCCTCCCCTCCTTGCTTGTCCGAGTTGGATAAGTTCAGTCTAAAGGTCTAACTATAAAATCAATTACTCAAAATCGGAAGCCTTGAATATTCTCTTAGCCAACCCAAATGTCCAGGCCATCAAATCTAACTACTCCCTTTTCTTGGCCTGAGAGGGGGATTTTCGTACTTGGGGATCAAGATTCCTAGAGATTGTCAAAGCCCGTATGAGTGCAACTTCCAAACCCATGCTGGCTAATATTTTTTCGAAGTCTGGGGGTCTGGGGATGGGGTGACTTCTCATGGTTTTGGGCAGGGTGAATATTATTAAAATGTCTATACTTCCGAAACTGCTATATCTGTTCCAAACGGTTCCGATCCCCCTGCCCTCGTCCCTTCTGGGGTTTAAAATCCCGCGAGGTTTCACCCAGTTTATATGGTTCTCTCGTCGCCCGAGACTTAAGAGGGGAAATGCGTCTAGGGCCCCAAAACGGAGGGGGGGTGGGCTTACCAGATTGCAAGGTCTAAATTTCCTGGCGGCTGCTTATGCTAGGTTTTTGGACTTGGTCCATAGTCCCCAGGGCAAGCTTTTGGGGGAGGACTGCGCAAACGGTCCTCCCCCCAGGCGATAATTTCTCTTCCCTGGGCCCAAGCCTCTCGACCCGAGACCCTAAACTTCTATCATTCATACAGTTCACAAGCTCTAAAATAATGAAATCTAAGGCCCCGACCCTTTAGTGGACCAGCTGGCCCCCTTTTTCCCCTCTCAGACAATCACTATTTCCCCCGGGGGGCCTCTGGGGGTCATTCCTAGGAAAAACTAAATATCGCCCCCCTCCTCACAGTGCAGGTACACAATAGGGGGGTTTTTTTGCCCTTAGGGATTTGATTTAGGACTGCCCTCCATCTGACAGGCCCTAGAATTTGAGTATTTACAGCTTCGGCACTTCTTTAAATGCTACGTAAAAAGTAAGATCTCTCTTAGAGCACTTTCTCCATTCGAGGAACTATGTGTCGCACCATCGCTCCCCAGGCATCTAATCTCCCTGCTCTACCAGTGGCTAATCTCGTCCACTTGTCAGGAACTTCCCCATTATTGAATCGCCTGGGAGAAAGAGCTGCGGAGGACCTTTACGGTTGATCAATGGAGAAAGTGCTTTTTTCTCACTCATAAGGCGGTGATAGCGTGCAAAGGCACAGGAAAAAAGCTTTAAAGTTCTGTCCAGGTGGGACAGGGTGCCGACTCTGTTCACAAATGGTTTCCTAGTGTCCCGGGTACCTGCTGGAAAATGTAATTTGGAGGCAGGGTCTATGTCCCATATTTGGTGGGGGTGTCCAGTCCTGCAGCCCTTCTTGGAAGAAAGTCCTTCGGCTATTCGGATTGCTGTGGGACCTCTATTCCGGAATGCCCAGAAGCAGCTCTTCTATTTATGTTTTCCCCCTTTTCGCAATCCTCGTACAAGAAATCCCTGACCAAGACTCTCTTACAGGCAGCAAAGACGGTGATCCCCGCCGCGGCGTCAATCCGTTCCTCCGTCTATTGCTGACTGGGTGGAGGAGGTGTCTTCTATTCACTGTATGGAGGAGTTTATCGCCCATAGCCCTGAGGAGTCACTTAAAGTCTTGACACCCGGAGGCCTTGGACCCTTTAATCAATCCTCCCGGGACTTTCAGCAGTCTTGGGGTGATAGCTGGGGTTTTTCTTGCCCGACCACCCCCTCCGCCCACGGGGGGCTGGTTTTTGGTGGTTGGGCCTTTTGGGGGTTGAAGTATTTATAGGAACAAACCCTCCCATTGTATGGCTCTTGGTATGTGTCCTTGTGCTTCTCCGGCATCTGGCGTGTGGACTCCTTCTCCCTTCCCCTTCCCTTGTTTTTCTTTCTCTTATTTGTCATGATCATTGAAGTTTCAGGACCGCCTAGATTTGCGGATGTTCAGAACTCTGATCTGTTGCGGGGGGGGGGGGGGGGGGGGGGAGCCTATTGGGCGCCCCCGTCCATTAATGGTGTTACTCATGATTTCCCCTATTTTGTAGATACGCGAATCGGCGGTCTTGATGCTAGGGGCCTACCTTACGGTATCTTGCTCATTACTTTGTCGTTGCATCAACACTGTAGTGCCTTTGTTCATTTTATGGTTTTTTGATTATTATGTGCCTATTGAAAACTGTTTAATAAAAATCTATTATCGGAAAAAAGTCCTAAATGACCGGCTAGCAGAACAGTCCAATAGTCTTTGATGATCACAACCCAATGACCTTCAGGGTTGAGGGTCGTGTAGATGGCATCCGAGTTTGTTTTTAATCTATACCTTTGATAAGTTTTTTTCTTTAGCCATGACCCTAACGAAAACTTCCTGCACTTTTCAGCACAGCTGGAATGTAAGGGCTTTTCCCCACGGCAGGGTTTTCAGTCGGATTTATAGACTATTTTCAATTTGAAAACGGTCTGTAAACCGACTGTCAACCTTTTACATTGACTTAAATATAGAATCTGTTTAGTAGTTCACAATGCATGGATTTTCCGCTAGACGGTTTTTTACACCACCGGTGTTCCTAAAAACTTAGAAAATGTTCATTGTTCCACCCGGTTTTCGGGCAGAAGATGTGCATGCCAATGGTTGAGGGGGATGGGAAATCTGCAAACCGTGGGCAGAATTGTCCCCCTCATACTTTGTAATAGATGACAAAATACCGCCCAGATTCTTTAATCAGAACCCAGACGGTATTTTCTCACTGCTGTGTGGACACAGCCTGAGTTGCTGGAAGCAAATTGTAGTCACATCGTGCAGGATATATTTATCATATTGTTTTATAATAATTGCTATAAATCAGACACAGTTAGAATTGTCCGGGCGCTGCTCTTTAATGAAAGCCTGCTATGCCACTCTTTTATATAACCTTCCAGAGTCATGTTCTAACTACCACTAATTATATAACCATTAGTTTACAAAATGTATTTGTGGTGTGGCAAAGAGTTACAGGAGAAGGAGCTGAACCAGTCACCAGGTCATATGACCATATTAACCCCACCCCCCACACACACACACACACGTATTTCCTCTGTATGCACCAGTGTATCTCAAAGCCATAAAATAAGTTAATTTAACTCATGTTCTTTTGTTAATTAAGTAACTATTTTCATATTTTAAATTTAGGATGAGATTGCCGATTTTCTTACGGGAGTCTTAACGCGAGCAGATGGCCATTCAGGGTCTGATCCACGTGACCTTGATGCAGAAAAGAAGAAAAAGCCCAGAGAGTTCCTGAGAAGAGACTTATCACTTGATTTGTCAGAGAGAAACAGCAGGCCAGCCTCCCCTGCAGCACGTTTCCCTGCTTCCCCTTCTGGCTCTGAGGTGAGAATTGTGTAAATGATAAGCCGATTGTACAGGCACTGCTGGTCAAAAATGTTAGAAAACCTCATAATGTGAAATGAATCAAAAGTTAGAAAAGAACTAAAAAATAATTCAAATTTTTAGCCTCAAACCCAACAATTGTCTGCATTTCTGATTTTAACCAAAGAGCTTTTTCCAAGGAACACATCAAGGACCTGCTCTGCAGCACACAAAATAAATCATGATTTGAAATTGGGTGCAAACTATTCGTACATGTGTTTCAACTTCTGTAGATTACTTTTTAACCCTCTTATTGTCTGTTGGAACAGGCTTCATTATAATAGCCTCTGGAGCAGGATTTGGATAGTTTTGCTCTTCAAGTCAGAACACATTGCTATAATAGTGTCAAGAAAAAGGCAATTCACGAAAGAACACATACAACCCTAACTCTTAGAAGTGTCTTTCTGACAGAGAAATTGCCAAGGTGGCAGTCAGTGCAGTTTCTCATATAATCAAAGGGCAGTTGTAAACTGGAGTAAGACGTTTGGCAGACTGAAGTCCACTACAGAATTAGATGACAAGTTTTTGAGAGTCAGCAGTTTGTGTGATTGATGCCTTACAACTCATAATTGTCCCGTACAATCTCATGCAGTAAACAGGTTTCCATATTTGCTTTGAAGAGAAGACTTCTATCTGCAGGTTTGCTGAAGGACGTGTCTGGGCCAAGCAGCACCTCCAGTGGACTATTGAAATGTCTTATGAACTTATGGCCCCGTTCACACGGCTTATTCACGCCGGATTTGCGAGCCGGATTGCGCTTGCAATTCCGGCGTGAATAAGGGGCGGGAGCGCGGCGGGGGAGCAGCCCGCCGGCCCCATAGACAATGCATTATCTACGGCGCGTCCGCGCCGTAAATAATGTGCATGTCACTTTCTCATCGCCCCGCGGATTCGCCAAGCGGGGAGGAGCGACGGAGTCCACTGTTCTCTATGAGAGCAGTGGATTACCGTAATTACTGTGACGGATTGGCGCCGTATTCCAGCCCAAATCCGGCGCGCAGTACGGCGCCAATCCGCGCCGAAATAAGCCGAGTGAACACGGCCTATGAGACAAAATTTGACATCAGGCCGGGTGTTGTACTTTGTTGAGTAGGTGAAAAGATGGGTCCTCAGTGTGTGACATCAACCGTCAAACATGGAGGAGGCGTGTTGGTCTGGAGCTCTTTTGATGGATCCAGAGTTGGTAACTTGCACTGGGTGACTGGCACACTGAACAAAAAAAGCTACCACAGTATTTTAATGCATTTTGCCATACAGTAGCCTTTGGTGTATGCCTAGTTTGTCCGGAGTCCAAAACATGCGTCTAGGTTATATCAAAACGACCTAAAAAGACAAAAGTCAGGAGCCTTCAAAGAATGGAATGGCCTGGGAATTCATTTATGGCTTTCGGCCTCTATTTTGGCAGGAAATGCACATGCAAAACTAAGATACGTTTTTAAAACTGTTCCTTATCTCTCTACATTTGTTAAAAAAAAGTAATGGGAAGGGCTGTTTTTTTTTTCACCTTTTGTTTTCACAGCATTCTCCCGAGTCCTATAACTTACCTGTTAACTTTTCTTTATGTCAGTACAATTACAGTGATACCAATTTACTTTTTTCCTTAACTGCCCTATGTTAGAACTTTTGGGGTGAGGTGTTGTTTTAAGAAGTATCAATCTGGGGTAAATACAACATATTAATCACTTTTTAAACGATTTTTTCTTTTTTTTTTTATTCAATTAGTCATACCATAGGATTTGATTGCCTGATCAATACACTGTACTTATGTATTCCTATGTATCATGCTTGATCACATTCTTCTAATTAAGACTAACATAACAGATATAAGCGCATTTATTTGGCACCCCAGCTGCCATGACAAACTTATGGCACCCCCAGATTTCATGACAGAGGCATAGGGTTTGGGCAATTGGGTGACCCTTTTCACTGTTTTACCTCTCAGATGCTGAAGTCACTGTAGTCCACAGTATCTGAGGAGTTAGCGTCACAGTTATCTACGATCCAGGTCTCTATAAATCTGCTGCATATGGTGCAGGCTTAGCTCCTAAGTCAACTCCATATTGTCCTCACACACATCCACCAAACATGTACAGTGGTTATCACAAAAGAGTTAAAGGGGTTTTCACACTACAAGTATGGATTTTTATGTTAAAGATCTTGCAAAAACAAGTCACTTTGCAATATATGTCCATTAACAGTGTCCTACCTATTCTAAGATATCCCCTCTTGTATGGGCTGCATCAGTTCCTCAGGTCGCTATAGCTACAGACCTGTTTGATCTATCCTGATAGGCTGCCAGCACTGGTTGCTGTAGCTACAGACCTGGCTTTTACTGCAGCCTAGTAGAAGCCAGTAAACACGCCCCTGAATTCAAAATGAAAACAAGAAAACAAGACTGAAGTAAGATGAATCAATGTAGTGAGACAACCCCTTTAAGATTCTTCACATCTAGTGTTTATTGCTTTTCTATGTGCAAATGATTGATTTAAATTTTCTTTCTATTATCATTTGTTAAGGATCTTTCTAGCAGTCCAGCCTCAAGCCCTAAAACCAAATTGACTACAATCCCCTCGTCTCATAAACCAGGACAGACAACTGTGCCGTTAAAAACTCAAATACAAAGACCAGGAGCCACAGTTAATCCTAAACAAGCGCAAGGTAAGCATTTACCCTTACACCATGGGAAACAGAATAAAAGATGTTTGAATGCAGCATTGTGTAGATGTGAACAGTCCTGAACAGATGTTGAAGGTCCATCACCAATGATGTAGATACTGTCATGAGTAAGGGTGCTTAACCCGAAACGCGTCGACATTGCCTTGTCGTGCTTGGATTTTAAATAATGTTCTAATAAAGAAGATATTTTTATCTACATCATTGGTGCTGGATCTTCAACGTCTGTTCAGGACTGTTCATTTGTTGCTTTGGGCTGTTGCCTTTCAGCCAGATCCCTGCACCCACTTGCTGTCCATTCATCAATTACTATTACAGGTGAGCTGGGAACTGTGTTTGTTTGTCTATTGTGTAGATGTGTCCACCTCTGTCATTTTTTCTTAATAAATAATGTGTGTATACACAGTTGATACCAGAAGTTTACATACACTATATAAAAAGACATATATGCATATTTTTCTCACTATCTGACGTGAAATCAGAATAAACCTTCCCCGTTGTAGGTCTATTAGGAACCAAAATTATTTATATTTGACAAATACCAGAATAATGAGAGAATTTTTAAGGCATTTTTATTACTTTCTGCAAAGTCAAAAGTTTACATATTTCGGAGGGTTTGTAATGCCAATGTCCATTGGTCATCTGCAATAGGACCCACATCACCCTCCCAAGTAATTTTCTTAGCTCTGAACGGGGCGCCCAACTTTCCTCTCAACAATAATGTATAAAAGGAGGTGATAGGCCCCGTGGAGGAGAAGACAGCAATAGAGGGGGTATGGGGAAATCCTGGTGGTGTCTCCGAAATATAGGCAGCGGGGCGACACAATTGTACATCTTACACCGAACGTACTACACCACCACCCGTCTCCACAAATTTAAGCCAGAATTTCCCGACATATGCCTGAAATGCTCCTCTTTACCGGGCACATTTTTTCATTTGTTGTGGGCCTGCCCCAAGATCCAGGGATATTGGCAGCAGGTCCTTAACTTTCTAAACGACAAGATGGGGTGTCCGGTACCTGATGACCCTAAGTCGTGTCTTCTGTTTTTAGACCCGGAGGAATTTACATCCTCCGCGATCTATACTTGTCTTACGGAACTCCTATTCATTTCTAGAAAACCGGTCGCTCGACACTGGCTCTCTAACTATACGCCCACTCTACAAGATTGGATAAATGCCTACCCTACCATATAAAAAGTATATTTATCTGCATAGGGGGTGCCCTGACAAATTTATTAAAGTTTGGTGGGACTGGCTGGACTCCACACAAACAGTGTTGGCGATTCCCTGTGTGGTCTAGGTATAACTTCCAACCCCTCTATTCCCTACCTGCACTGCCCTTAGGTATTTATATGTGAATGAGCTTTCCTCCGGGAATTAAATTGTATGTCTGGTGTCCTGACCTTACATCCCGTGGGTTCTGGGTTTTCAGGATTATACATGATCCTTCTATTATGTGGGAAATAATGCACACCCACGAGTTCTTAGACTGTAAGATTTAATACGTTGTATTGGTATTGTTTATGTTTTGTGTTTTGTTTTTTTTTTGTTTGTTTTTAAAACTAGCCTCAAGTTTATGCTGATAACTAATTGTGGTCATTTCTTCTATTATGGAGACATTATTACTCACTTGTGGATACTGTTGTACGCAATTTGTGATACGAATCTTATTGTGATGTACTTCTACGACTAATTCTGTATTTTTTTTATTTTTTTTTGTATTTGTATGCTGTTACATTTGTGCCGACCTTTTACTTGATGACGGGTGTCAAATTTTGCATATTTTTCAATAAACTTGATTTTGTTTTAAAAAAAAAAAAAAACTGTGGTTCCATTACTGGTTCCCTGATCAACTCAGTTTAACTAATGTGCTCACTCTACCACGCTAAGGCTATGTTCACACGGGTTAAAATGGGGCGCATTTCGGTCCGTATTTCGCGCCGTATAGTGCTCAAATACGAGCGAAATGCGCCCCAGTCATTACGGTAATCCACAGCTCTCATAGAGAACTATGGATTACGCCTCCTCTCCCCACTCAGACAATACGCCGCAGAGGGAGAGAAGGGACATGTCAATTATTCACGGCGTTTACGCGCCGTGAGTAATGCATGTCTATGGGACCGGCGGGCTGCCTCCACCCTGCCGATCGGTGCGAGATCCCAAACACACGGCGTAATTGCGGGGCGTAACTACGCCCGGCAATTATGCCGTGTGAACTTAGCCTAATACCTTGGGCCTTATGTATGAAAACTGTCTAGCAGTAAGACTGTCCTTGTTGTCCATAGCAACCAATCAAAGCTCAGCTTTCATTTTTCTAGAGCACTATATGAAATAAAAACTGAGCTCCGATTGGTTGTGGGCAGTCTTGAAAAGAATTGCTCGGCTCCGTCTTGAAAAGAATTGCATGTCAATTATTTTCGAGACGGAGCCGAGCGGCGTTTTGAAACATGCGGCGGCGATCCTCATGTGAACCCCGCTGCTTTTTTTGGGCATAGACAGCAGTGATGATCTCATGCTAATTGTTAGATCCGTCTTGGGGAGACAGAGCGGACCCCAAGACGGAACCTAAAAGCGCTTGTAACACAGAGTGTAAACTCTGTGTGGACAAGCCCTATCTTTTCATGGGACAACACTGAAGACATGACACTATGATACAATATAAAGTAGTCAGTGTGCAGCTTGTATAAGGCTATGTTTTACACTGCAGTGGACAAAAAAACGCCTGAAAATGAATTACTAAAACGTTAATGAAACTGAGTTTTTGTCCACGGGCCTGTCAAAAGCAGCGGGAAAAACGGCCGTTTTTTGGCGCGTTTTTGTTTTTTGAAGCGTTTTTTGGAGCGTCTTTGCTCTGCTTTTTAATGTATGCACAAATTAACCCATTGGATGAAAACTAACCCACAGGTGGAGTTAACATGTTAAGTAGTCACTTCCTTTAGATCACTGTAGCCTTGGGGAGCACATTGCCCTTTGTGTGTACTACTTTATTAAATTTTGCACCGTTCCTGCACCAAAACCCACAAAATACACATTATCTTTGCATAAGCAAGATAACGTATTAGCATCAAAATCTGTAAAGAAAAGGATTTTAGTGCCCAAATCCCCAAAATCCCATTATTGCGCCAAATTCCATAAAAAAAAAATATTTTTAGTGTCAGAAGCGAGATAACGTTATTAGCGCCAAAATCTGTAAAAAAAATTATTTTAGTGCCAAAAAACGTAAAAAAACGGATTCTTGCGCCAAAATCCGTAAAAAAACGTATTTTTGGCGTCAGAGGCGACATAACGTTATTAGCGCCATAATCTGTAAAAAAATTATTTTAGTGACAAACGTAAAAAAATTGATTCTTGCGCCAAAATCCGTAAAAAACGTATTTTCAGCGTCAGTAGCGAGATAACTTTATTAGCACCAAAATATGTTTAGAAAAGGATTTTAGCATCAAAATCTGTAAAAGAAATTGATTCTGATGCCAAAATCTGTAAAAAAAAACAACGTATTTTCAGTGAAAAAAATATGAATTACACAAAAATCGTTAGCGACCAAAGCATGATCATTTTATTACAAAAGGTAAAAAAAAAGGGAAATCATCAGACATTGTATGCAGATTGATAAGATATAACCTTTGTTACCCCCACTATAGGTGGGACTGAGTCTCCTGGAGGGTTTTCTTTGAAAATCCCCGGCAAAAAAGCGCCAAAGACGTCCGGGCTTTCCAAGACTCCTGTAGTAAATTTTCTGCCGGCTCTGGGTTTTTTAGAGCATGTTGCAAATACGACAGTGAAAAAAAATGAGCAGAAAAAAGAAGCTCAGTGTAGACAGCAGGAGATTTTAACATTAGAGTCTATGGGAGATGATTACAGTCGTTTTTTTCAGCGTTTTAGGGAAAAAGAAAAACGCTGAAAAACGGTGTTTTTCTGTTCAGTGTAGACAGAGCCTAAGGCCATGTTCCACTGCTAACTGCGGGACGTAATTCAAATCCGTAATTACGTTGCCGGGTGTGCAATTACGGGTGAATCCCCAGTAACTACGGAAATCCCAGTTCTCATAGAGAATATGGATTCGTCTCCTCTCCCTGCTCGGCGAATACGCCAAGGGGGGGGATAATTCACTTGTAAATTACCGCGGGTATACGCCGCTGGTAATGATTCTTATGGCCGGGCGAAGTGCCGGCCCCCCGCTCCCTCCCCTGCCCCCGGCCACACGGCGTAACTGCGGGGCGTAATTACGTCCCGCAGTTTTACCCCGTGTGAACATAGCCTAACAGTGTAACTTTGGTGTGCCTTCAAAATAACTCAACACAGCCATCAATGTGTAAACCACTGGCAACAAAAGTGAGTACACCCCTAAGTGGAAATGGCATCTGAGCACATTTGGATATTTTGGTATTTTTTCCTTGCACACAATCCACATGGGGACATGTATGAAAACTGTCTTGGTCTAAGAATTTCTTTGTTGCCCATAGCAACCAATCAGAGCGCCCTTTTCATTTCTTCAGAGCCCTATATGAAATGAAAGGGGCGCTCTGTTTGATTGCTATGGGCAACAAAGTCTTAGACCAAGCCAGTTTTCATACATGTGGCCCTGAGTTTTGTTTTGTTACCCTTATTTCTCTTTCTGCTCCTATAGGCCAATAAAGGGCCAATCATTTAGTGTCGGGGTTGTCTGAGATTAGAATATTCCTTTAAGTTTTCTGAAGAACATAACTTTTTACAGAGTTTCGCTTTCTAGGATAGTGGGTTTAAGATGACAGGAAACAGATTATGTAATTGTTTCTAGTGCTGCTTTTTCTTTAAGTTATTTTATTTTATTTCAGCGCAATTTGCTGCTTTCCTGAAACAAAATATGCTGGTGAGGAAGTCTCTCCCAACAGGCTCTCCCTCGTGTGTGTTTGGTGAGTGGAACTGACTTGATTCTTCCCATTCTGCTTTTGCAGGACCTTCATTATCTTTTAATCAATTGATGTATTTCCATATAAATGAATCATCTATCTAGCTGTTTGCCAGGGTCTCATCATTTTCTCATACTCAAGGAGTTTTCTGAAATGATTGAACCCCTTTTTATTTCCAAATTAAGTTTTTTTTTCCCTCCAAATTATCTATTGCGTGGGAATTACTGGGGATTTCAGGGACCATATTTTTTAATTAGCGATCTCAGTTATTAGAGTAGGCTTTTAAATTGCACTTGGTAAAAAAAGGAAACATTGGAAGCATTGTGGCTGCACTCAAGCCCACTGGAAGCTGGTCCCATTGTGCTAATGCATATTCGAGGTCTGGAGAGGTTATGAATATTAAGGACACATTGTTGCACACTTGTGGTGCATATTTCAGGGAATAATGTGCAGAGAAAAATAGGCATGCTGTGGGTTTTTAAATTTGCAGCGGTTATACTTGTGCAGAAACACTGCAGCTTTTACCAAAAGATTAACTTTTTTGAGTAAACGGTAAAATGTGTTTGGACGTCCTGACTTCCCTCCAGTACATTAGACAGCAATAGGGAGCATTGTAGCTGTGAGTCCAGCACTGAGGTGAGATGGAAAACTCACTGTACAGCCAGCACCATCGCTGATCAGTTAAGTAGGAAGCATTTTTTTCTGATAAGATATATTAAAAAGTCTCTTATTTTTGATTTATGGAACGTTGTGCTAAAACGGGAGCTACTTTTTAAAGGGTTTGTCCAGTGAAAAAAATATTTTCTAAATATTTCCTCTTCCAAATCTTGGAACGTTTTGTAGTGTACATTCATTAAATTCTCTGTTAGCTTCCTGCACTTCAGCTACATCAGCTGAATGATGACCTGAAGCTCACTAGTTAAGTGTGTCTTGACATTTCGGAAACAACTTTGTGTCGAGCCCAGGAGATCATTAAAACGATAGGGTTTGGCTTTTTTCAGGGCAACCTGTGAAGTCATACCCTTTGGTTCTCAATCCTATATCTTTTAACATGTGGTAGGAAACAGGGAACGTGGACTGAGATTGAGGTTGGGAGGGAGGAAGATAGAAAGCTTAGAAAAGGATCCTGGGACTTGTAGTTTTACAGGGCAAAGGGAAACAGCTTTTAACCCCTTAACGACCACCCACTGACTTTTGACGTCGGCTGGTGCGGGTTGTTCGTCTACAGCGACGTCTTTTCGCGTTGCTGAAGACATTGGAGTTTGCGGCTCCGGGCGCCGCAGAAGCGCTGGGATCGGGGCTGTACTACACAGCCCTGATCCCAGAGCATCCCCTGTGAGCACCGGGAAGTGGGGGAACCCCCAGGCCCCGGTGCTTTAATCCTTTGATTGCGGCGGAACACCCGGTCACCCGACATAGCCCAGGGAACGGCTGCACAGTCAGCCCTGGGGACCTAGAGTGGCCCCAGGACTGTCTGTGTAACAAGCCAGTGACCAGGACACTCTGTGAGCTGCCCTGATCACTGCCTGTGTCAGACTATATATATGAATATGCTAATACATTACTAAGTGTAAAAAAAAAAAAAAAAAGTAAAAAACATAAAAAGTGTAAAAAAAATTAAAGTAAAATAAAAATAAATATTTAATAAAAAATACTTGTGCATATATTACACACACAAAAAAAAACCTACACATATTAGGTATCCACACGACCGCAATAACCTGTAGAATTAACCTAATAAGTTATTAAGTGAGAAATGTGAATGGTGTTAAAATAAACAACAAAAAAATTAAAAATTAAAAAACATTCTGCAATTATTTGTAAGTGAACTTTCCCCATAAAGTACAACTTGTCCCGAATAAAACGAGGCCTCATACAACTGCGTCATTGAAAAACTAAAAAAAGTTACAACTGTTGAAACGCAAGGAGGCAAAAACTAAAAAAATGTTCTGGTCATTAACTACTTTTCAGGCCTGGGGCTTAAGGGATTAAACAAATGTTGTTCGACTACAGAGAAGGGAAGTGTATGCTGCACAAGTAATGAGGAAATTGGCAAAAAAACATTGCAGGGAAATTAATGTAGACTAAGATGAGCCTTTTCAGAATGTTTCTTCTTTTTCTTATTTTTTGGGTCGCTGGAGAACCCCCTTTAGAACAAGAAGTTCAGGATTTATTATAATGTCCACTATTTTTCTTTGGTGAATTTCCCATATTTAGTTCCTGTCCCTTCGGAGTCTTCAGAGGAAAAAGAAGATGTTAGAGGACAGCTAAAGAGGCCTCCCAGTCCTGGAAATAACACTGGAGTGAAACCCTCGAAGCGTGCCAAAATCAAAGTGACTATTGTCTCCCATGGAGATACTGCAGGAGGGAGGAACACCAGTTCACAGGAAGGTTTGTAATTTTGACAGATAAAATGCCCAATATGAACTTGCTTCTCACTTAAAGGAAATGTGTCATCAAAAAACGACTTATTGTTTAACTCACATTTTTATGTTAGACACATTTTGTAGGAATTTTTGGTTATGTTTTTTTTAATTTTCCATATTTTTTTAATATTTCTTAAGTCCTGTAGTTTTCACTTTGGCCACTAAGCCTAATAATCGTCTGACACTTCCTGCTCTGTTTAGATAGCTTTTCAGCAATGTGCTCATTATCAGTAACAGCAGGGTCAAGCTGAAAGGAGACACCATTGTGTACAGATAACACAGAATCCACCAGTCACAGGAGGAGATGTCTCTTCCCCTCTCCCCTCCCTTCACAGTGAAAACATCCTATAGACGTCTATGGGACAGAAACTGTCTTAAGAATCCTATGTGCATGAAGCTGCTGTAAAGTATCTCTCTGACTGCTGTTAAAGCAGTGCAAGCAAGAATGTCTTCCCCACAATCATATATAGACGGCCGAATAGCGAAATCTACAATCAGCAAATAAAAACGACTGAGGAGAAGCATATGGATCAGGGGCTTGATTTAATAAGTAAAAAAAAAAAATTGGCGACATATTCCCTTTAACCCTTCATTAAAGGAAATGAGGTTTCTTATCTGAACAACTAAACTGCTTTTCCGTTGAAAACATTGACCACATAGACAATCGCCTTATGTGTTTTAGACTGTTTCTAAACACTTTTACATTTTGACCGACAAAAGGGGTGTGGCTTGGCGCGCAGCAAAAAAAAAAAAAAGGCCAAAATATTGGCGCAGCAAGTGGCATAAAAAAGCTTGGTAATGGAAGGTGTAAAGTTAAACTAGACAGTCTAAACATGCTCCAGATGTATGAACACTATGTGAAATGTGGTGCATTCTAAAACTGTCTAGTCTAACTCGGTATTAGACAGTATTGACAAATCCGCCCCAGTGGATCCTTACAGAGGGGCAGATAGACAAGAAAGAGTGTGCATTTCTCTGTCCTCTTATTAGAAAGTGCTACTCACTTGTTATTCATTGAATACATGTGCAATATTAAAACCAACAGTAGTGCAATGCACATAGAGACATAGGTCTTGACATGGATTTCTCTGCCATTATCTACTAAATCACTGTTTTGCTGACTACAGATGTAATGTCTGTGTTTTCTTTGTGTGCTTATTTTGTGAGAATCAATAAAAAAAAAAACATGACGAGGCCTATCTTGCCAGTATAGGTCTCCTATGGGAGCTTGGGAACATTCATGCAACAGGACATCAGGGCTGTGGAGTAGGCAAGCCAAAGCCCGACTCCTACTCCTCAATTTCCCAAACCTCCAACTCCGACTCCCTTATACCTGGCGCATGTTTAAGTGATAACTTTACTGTAGTAAAATGGTAACATCAAGCTGTTTATCACCTTATGATACAATAACAAGCGATTTAGGTCGAACAGACACTGACAAGCACAAGGGTAACAATGTTTTGATCTTGTGAAAACTTGGTGGTAGAGTTGAAGAAAAAGCTGTATTTGTGTCCAAGTCCAGTCTGCACCAACATTGGGAATGTGTGGAAGAGACCTAGGATCAGATTTTAATCAAGACATGCTTGAATCTGATTCAGAGCCCAGAAGGATTCAGGCAGTATTGAAAACCAAAATGTGGATTTCCCAAATACTAACAAGATAATAAAATTAACATTTTGATTTTTAGGAGCAAAACAGTAACAATGCAGTTACAGGAAAGAATCTGCAGAACTAAGCAGATGCTAAATACTTGCAAGTCAAATTTATGTACAAGATATGTACGATGTATATAAAATTACAGTAGCCTCATGTACAAAGCTATAGTGGATGGTGAAATATGGAGCCTGAAAGTCACAAGTTCAAAACAATGTTACCATTTTGCTTGTCAGTGTAAAATATATTTATTGGACATGACTTTAGAACACACAAAAAATTGTAAATATGCAAAACACTGCAGGAACATTTGTGGAGTCTGTGAATTTGTTCTGAGAAATAGTATCGCCTCCGTCAGATCCTGCATACATGACCTCACATATGATCTAATGATTTCCAGGCTAGAGAACGGCCTCTCTACACTAACTTGGGTTGGGGGCAAAGCGGTGACCACAGGGGAAACATCTCTAACAATGTCAGGGTATAAAGGAATTGCCTCAGCCACAGTCAGTGTTGATGAATGGCTGAACTCTTCTACTCCTTTGAAAGCAGGTGAAAAATTTTGCTGCAATCTGTTTGCCCTGGAAGCGGAATCTTTTCCCCTGGGGCAGCGCTTTGCCTGCTCCATGTCATCAATTACACTCCTCATGTGATGAGGCTGAAGATATGGGAGCAGTAGCATGGCCGAACCCAATTCCTCTTGCTCTTTGCACTGCATCGAACAAACTGTACTAACTAATTATATATTTTGGGAGTCGGAGTCGATCCCTTTTATGACGACTCCGACTCCTGCAAAATAGACTCCGACTCCAAGACTCCGACTCCACAGCCCTGCAGGACATCCCAACACGTGTTCACATGGACCCACAATAGGTGGCATAGCGCTTATGAAGGCTCTGGCATGGGTATATGTATACAGCTTTGTGTATTGAGTAGTGGTTTTGTATTTTTCTGAATAGCATATAGAGCTTTGGAGTCTATATGTAGCTGGGGAGATTATAGTGTTACAAACAGGAAAGTAAATTGTGTGGCTTTTAGGACCGAGATATATAAATTGGCTTATTTTTATCGTGGATGATTGATTGCACATGTCTAACTTTGGATTACTCTATTTTGATGCAGCTTCAAAGTCTTCACCCGCAGCTTTGATTGGCCAAGCTCCAGTGGCTTCCAAAGAGATGAGCAGCCTTCTAACACCAACTAAGTACGGAATTGTTGTTCATTTGACATAGCCGTTTTATATGAAAAATTCATGAAGTCTTCAAATGTCATTAATCATTACCGATATCATAAATTACATTATAGCATGCAAGGGTAGTAGGCGGTTACACTGCTTACACATGAACAGTGGCTATTACCAGGACTTGCTTGACATTTCTGACCAAAGAGAGCTGATTGATTAAACAACAGATCTTGTTCCCACTGCAGCACTGTTTTTCAGCCGGTTTTCGGTTTTGAAAACCGGCTGCAAACCAGCTGACAAACTTTTACACTGATCCTAATGGAAAATCCGTGCTGCAGTCCCCATATATCTTGCGTTTGTCGCTAAATACTTTTTTATTCACGGATTTTGGCACTAAAATAATTTTGTTTACGGATTTTTGCGCTAAAACCCATCTTTTTACGGATTTCGGCGCTAATAAAGTTAACTCGCTTTTGTTGCTAAAAATCCGGTGTGTTTTTTTTTTTTTTTTTTTTACAGATTTTGGAGAGACATTTATTAGCGCCAAAATCCGTAAAAAGACGGAGTTTTAGCAGCAAAAGCAAGATATCTGTAAAAACATGGAGTTTAGCGCCAAAATACATAAAAAAAAGTATTTTAGCGACAAAAGCGAGTTAACTTGAAGAGTGCCAAAATCTGTAAAAACCCGTATTTTAGCGACAAAATCCATAAAAACTGTATTTTTAGTGACAAAAGTGAGATAACTTTAATAGCGGCAAAATCAGTAGAAAAAAATGTATTGTAGCGCCAATATCCGTAAGAAAATGGATTTTTAGTGGCACAAGTGAGATAACTTTATTAGCACCAAAATCCGTGTAAATAAGGATTTTAGCGCCACAATCTGTAAAAAAAAAAAAAAAAACAACACACCAACGTATTTTTTACGACAAAAGCGAGAACTTTATTAGCGCCAAAATCTGTAAAACGACTGCAAGATTACATATAGATGCAATAATGTGCTGTACATCCCTTTTTGTAGGGCGGAGTTACATCCAGTGGCTTAATTTATGCATGCATTAAAAACCAGACCTGAAGACAGGCAAAAACGCGCAAGAAAACACAAGTCACTGCAAAAAAAAGGCCGTTTTTTTCAGCAGCTTTTGACAGGCAGTGGACAAAAACCTCAGTTTTCTGAAGGTTTTTAGTATTTGGTTTTCAGGTCGTTTTTTGTCCACTGCAGGGTAGACAGAGCCTCACAGTGAAAGATGTAAATAACACCATCATTTACTGTCGGTGATGATCACAGTTCCCTTCCCTTTGCACAATGACTTTTTCCTAAACACAGTTTATGCCCACAATGCTTTCCCATAGACAGCAAAGAGTCAGTTCCTCTTGACATGCTTCTGTGGTTTATGTAGCTGCAGTTAAGCATCTCTCTAAATGCTGTGAAAAGCAGCTTAAACAAAGATGTCGGTCCCTGTAAACAGATATAGAAAATAGAATAAAAAAATGTATAATCAAAAAATTAAGTTAAGAATATGAGTCATTAATTGGTTTGAATTAGCCAAAAGAATGGGGATACATACACAAAATGACCTCTATCCAAGAGACAAATGTACACGTGGTTGTGTCATTTGATGTCATACAGCATTTACGGAGATCATTAAAGGGGTTGTCTTACTACGAAGATCATAGTTGAAAATGTGGGGACCAAAAATCTAAGGATGATGTCCTTGGTTACTATTGGCAAATTTGCTAAGGGTTTTTAAAGAGAATGGGCGGGTTTAAATGTGCTTAGCAACGGTGTTTGTTTACTGGTCGGGAAGCATTCTGTCCTGCCCAGGTCATGCACATGCAAAGGAAAGGCAGTGAAGAGGAGGGGCAGGGCTGTGTGTTTTGGCCCGGCACGGAGGAGAAGCAGTGAGAGGACTTGCAGGGGGTTGTGTGTATTGTATCCTCTTCACTGCCCCTCCTCCATCCCCTGTGGCTGCCAATACACACATCCCTGGGCTGCCAATACCCCCTCCCCCGCTCTTCACTGCCTATTGTCCCTGCATGTCCCTGCCAATACACACAACCCCCCTGCAAGTCCTCTCACTGCTTCTCCTCCGTGCCTGCCAATACACACATCCCTGCTTCCCTGACCAGTAAACAAACACTGTTGCTAAGCACATCTAAATCAGCCCGTTCTCTAAAACTGTAGCACTTTGCCAATAGTAACCAAGGACGTACATCCTTAGATTTTTGGTCCCCACATTTTCAACTATGATCTTCGTAGTGAGACAACCCCTTTAATGGTCGTTCTGTCTACAGAACCTTACTAGTAGCCTTAGGCATTAGGCCTGTAAGTTCAGCCAACTGTACAACAATGAAGGTGTAAGTTACCAAACAATTGTACCGTAAAATAAAGGACCTTTTTTTTCCTTCCCCTTCCCCCCAGTTCTTGGTCTCTCCTTTGTACTCCTATTTAAAGTAGTGATGGGGAACATACATGATTGAATGTTTGTGATACTGTTCATATATTTCCTCTTGGCTTTTGGAGTGTTGCCTATTTATTATAATCCGCCATAATGCAGCAGCATACTGTTTATTGCCTTGTCTTACTTTTTTGTATGATGTATTTGTGTCTGCAGACTGGAAAATGTCCCATCCAGCACTGTCTCTTCAGCCCTGATCCCCAGTACATCTGTCCCAAGTGCTTTTCACTCTATCCAGAGCCGGCTCGCTTCCAGTATTTCTCCCAGTGTGCAACACCAGCAGTCAGGAGCATTGACAGGTAAATTCCTTCATCCTGCCAGCATCCAATAATCTAAAAAATTCCAATGAACTAGCACTTTCAGCACAGAACTAGATGATATATCTGAATTTTAAGAGTATTAAGGTGGACAGTTGTGTGGAACAGAGGTAGGTAGCCTTAAGTCCATTCCTTACCAAGGTCCAAAAGTTTTGTAAAATGTACCCAAATGATGGGGAGAGAGAAACCACAGGACATGTATCTGTTCCTGCAGTATAGAAACTTATTAAAGATTAGTTAAAATAAATGACATGCCAGATTAAAGGGGTTTTGCCACTTTCTAATGTTGACGTGGGATCCTCCAAAATGGGTATTTAATCACTTTTCTAAATATATGTCATCAAAAATAGTG
Organism: Phyllomedusa bahiana; assembly: GCA_025379985.1. NCBI lineage: Eukaryota > Metazoa > Chordata > Amphibia > Anura > Hylidae > Phyllomedusa > Phyllomedusa bahiana. The sequence goes on from JAODAL010000682.1 coordinate 53,557, forward strand.
TAGCCTTGGTTTCCTGACAGTTTACATTAGACATGACCAGGAGCTGATCTGGCCACGCTTGCGTTGTTTGCACTTCTTATCTGACGGCAGGGAACATGAACGAGCTTTGAAGGGACTGGGGAGAAAGATCTTGTATCTTTTGTATAGAGAATCCACTGGTTGTAATCTAATTATCTGAGTAAACATGCAGATGCTCCCTACCTCTCTGCTCAGCCCCCTTCCCTCTCCCGCTGCAGTGTTTGTGAAGGAATGAAAGAAGGCTGCCTGCTGAGCTTGTCTTCTCTCCTGAGCACATAAGAGGGAGAAATAAAACGCATATAGCTTGTGCACCATACAGTTCTCCTCTGTGGATTAGCAAAACTATGTTTGACCAACTACAGAGACTGAGTATCAGGAACGTGCATGGGAGGTGGAGTGATGACATCACAGAGGAGATACTTGTTTTTTTAAACACAGAAACACAACACCCCTTATTTCAGGCTTCAAGAGGGTAGTATCAGCCTGTTAGGTAAGGAACTCACTTCTTGGCAAAACCCCTTTAATGCTCAATCCATTCACTTTACAGAAAACATAAGTATTTAAGGGAGTTGTACAGGATTAGGAAAACATGGCTGCTTTCTTCTAAAAACCGCACCCAACCCATCCACAGTGTGTGGTGGGTTGCAGTTTCATTTACCCCTTACCGACACTGGATGTATGAGTACGCCCTAATGCCAGTAAGGGGCTCTGTAGCAGGATTGCAGCGCGTTCCCTCTACATAGCCACCAGAGGTTAGCTGCTAACTTCGATCGGGGCCCCCGCGGCTAAATCATGGGCTTCCGATCAGTTAACATGGCACCTGGAAGCCTAGTGAAGCCTTCCATCGCCACCATGTTTCCTGTTTTAATACTTCCGGCCCTAGGCAGGAAGTGGGGAAACCGCCATCTTTGTACAACCTAATGCATTGTATTAGGCTATGTCTACACTGCAGTGGACAAAAAACGACCTGAAAACGAATTACTAAAAACGTTCATGAAACTGAGTTTTCTGTCCACTGCCTGTCAAAAGCAGTTGAAAAAACGTCCGTTTTTTGGCGCGTTTTTTGGCGCGTTTTTTTTGGGAGCGTCTCTGCTCTGTATGCACAAATTAAGCCATTGGATGTAAACTACACCCTACAGGTGGAGTTAACATGTTAAGTAGTCACTTCCTTTAGATCACTGTACCATTGTGAGCACATTGTCCCTTTGTTTGTGCTGCTGCTGCGGCTACTGCTTTTATTAAATTTTGCACCAGATTTTGCACCAAAATCGACAAAAACCCACATTATCTTTGCATACAGGAAGATAACTGTTTTAAAGCATCAAAATCTGTAAAGAAAAGGTTTTTAGCGCCAAATCCCCAAAAACGCATTATTGGGCGCCAAATTCCGTAAAAAGAAAATATTTTTAGTGTCAAGAAGCGTGATCAGTTTATTAGTGCCTACGTTTTTAAAGATATTGATCTTAGCCCCCAAATCCGTCAAAAAACGGATTCTGGCGCTGAAAACTGTAAAAAATTTATTTATTTGCGTCAAAAGCTAGATCACTTTATTAGCGCCAAAATCTTTAAAGATACGGATTTTAGCCCCAAATGCCATAAAAAAACGATTCATGCGCCAAAACCGTAAAAAAAAAACCGTATTTTTGGCGTCAAAGCGAGATAACGTTATTTTGCGGCAAAATCTGTAAAAAAAATTATTTTAGTGCCAAAAAACGTAAAAAAACGGATTCTTGCACCAAAATCCGTAAAAACCGTATTCTGGCGCCAAAATCCGTAAAAAACGTATTTTCAGTAGCAAGATAACTTTATTAGCGCCAAAATATGTTTAGAAAAGGATTTTAGCATCAAAATTTAAAAAAAAAAAAAAAAAAAACAGATTCTGATGCCAAAATCTTAAAAAAACGTATTTTTAGCGAAAAAAATATGAAGTGCGCAAAAATCGTTAGCGACCAAAGCATGATAATTTTATTACAAAAGGTACAAAAAAGGACTCATCAGACACTTGTATGCAAATTTGATAAGATATAACCTTTGTTACACCCACTATAGGGGGGACTTGGGTCTCCTGGGAGGGTTTTCATTGAAAAATCGCGGCAAAAAAAACGCGCCAAAAAACGTGCCAAAAGACGTCCGGCGCTTTACATAGACTCCTGTAGTAAATTTTCTGCCGGCTCTGCCGTTTTTTAGAGCATGTTGCAAAAAAAGACCAGTAAAAAAAACGAAGCAAAAAAAGCAGCTCAGTGTAGACAGCATGGGGTTTTACAATAGAGTCTATGGGGGAGGGTTTCAGTCGTTTTTCCAGCGTTTTGAAAACGAAAAACGCTGAAAAAACTGACCTTTTTTGTGCAGTGTAGAAATGGCCTTTCAGTGCATTAGTGGTGAAGTACCCTAGGGATACTAAAAGATAACGTAAAAAAAAAATGTTTTAAAGTGTAAAGAAAAAAATAAACATTCAAATCACCTCCCTTTTGCCATTTTACGGATAAAAAAATAAAATTAAAAAATTTACACTTTTATATCGCCCCCTTTCAAAAAAAATCAGATTTTTAAAAATTTAAAACAAATTTATCCCGTACAGACCCTGAAGAAAAATTCCAAAACCCAAAATAGCATTTTTTTTTGGGTCATTTGACTACCCAAAAATTGGAATAAATGTAATTTAAAAAATTTGATGTATTCCAAACTGATAGCAATAAAAAGTGCACTTCAGCAAGCAAAAAAAGTCCCTTCACTCAAGTCTGGAGGTGTTAGTACAAATAAGTTATTGGTCATAGAAAATGGCGCCGCCGTGCAAATTTTAAAAAATAGAAAATGTTTGGAATTGTTTTATATGGTACCAAAACATAACGAAAACCCTACATGTTTGGGTATTCCCGGTTCCTATAAAACCCCGTAAATTCAGAAAACTTATTTTTACAGAGGATTGAATGCCTTAAAAGCAAAACACCCGCAGACATGGAGCAGGTACGTTTTTTTTTCACATTTTGCCCCACTTTGATTTCTTTGGGGTTTTCCCCATATTTTTTATGGCCAAAATTGACACCTTTAAAAAATACATCTTGTCCCGAAAAATAAAACCCCTCATATGTCTATGTAGATGAAAAAATAAAAGTCAGCCGGGGGGAAGGCGGGGGGAAAAAACAAAAAAGAAATTAAAAATTAGGCGTCGGCGTTAAGGGGTCAGATTGTTGTTCCCACAAATGAACTTTCACAAAACGGGTCGGCTTATAGCTAGCTACAGCCTGACCAAGTTTTCAGAATGAAGAGGAGGCACTTGAAGACATCCTTAACATTCATTTGTATGGAAGCTCAGAATATAGCAAAGGATATAAATTAAATAGAAATAAATGGGTGGGGGGAGACCGCAAGCGTCGTCCTCCTCATTTTGTAACGTGGTCAGGCTGTCCCCGCAAAGTGATGTGAAAGTGAAAAGTTCCTTTTTTGGGGAAAACTCCTTTTTAAATGGGCTTATAAAAAACCCCACAAATTTGATGGGGTTTTTAATGTTTGTAAAAAAACCCATTTTTTTCTTTCCCCCAAAAAAGGGTTTTCCCAAAAAGAAAAAAAAATCAAAAAAACTATAAAAGAAAAAAAGAAATATTTAAAAATTTTTCCCCCGGAGGAAATTTAAGCAGGAAAAATGGACCCGATGAAAACCTTTTCCTGGAAAGCAAAAACAGCAGTGGAACAACGAGATTTTTGGGGCGACTGGCAAATAGATTTTTCAAAAAAGGTCGCCTAAATTGTGGGATTATTTGGGGCCCCCCGGAAAGGAATTTCCAAATAAAAATATAAATTTTTGGGGTAAAAATCTTCTTTCGATGTTGGAAAAAGAAAAACCCAAGTCTGGGTAAAAATTTTGCGAGAAAAAGGCCCGGTCCCATTGGAGAAACCTTTTTTTGGAGCGAGTCAAACTATATTTTGATTTTTTTTTTGATTAAAGGCTGACTGGATAAAGCAAAGTGGGGTTGTACCTAGGAATTTGGAGGGGGCCTTGCACGAAATGCACAAAATAAAATCTTTTTTTGTTGGACTTTTGGGGAAATTTTTGCGGAACCCCTGTTGGTTTTTAAGACATGGGTAAAATTTGCCCCCCCGAAAAAGAAAGGGGGTAAACCCCCCAGGGAAAAATTTAAATGTTTTTTAAAAAGTTTTAAAAAAATTTTAGGCCTGGGAAAGTGTGAAATTTTTTTTTTAGGGGTTTTTTGTTTAAAGGGGGTTGACGGGGGGGAATTGTCTTTTTGTTTCTTTTTTTTGTGTTCTTTTGGGGTTTTCTTTTTTTTTTTTTTTTGTTTTGGGGTGGGGTTTTTTTGGGGGAATTTTAAATATTTTGTTGGGGGGGGGTTTGGGTTTGGGGTTTTAAAAATTTGGTGTTGGTAAAAAAATTTTTAAAAAAGTGTTTAAATTTTTTTTTAGTTTTTTTTTTGTTTTTTTTTTTGGGGTTTTTATTTGGTTTTTTTTTTTGTTTGGGAATTGGGGTTTTTGTTTTTTGAAGGTGTTTTTTGTTTTTTTGTGGCCAAAACCTGTTTTATTTTTTTTGTGGGGGTTATTTGGGGGAGTTTTTTTTTTACGGAATACCAGTTTTTCTTTTTGGTTTTTGGAAATTTGTGTTTTTTCTTTTTTTTTGTTTCCCACGATAAAAGGTGTTTTTTTTGCGGATCCCGTCACGGAAATGTTTAAATTTTCCTTTGGGGAGTTGTAGGGCCTGTTGTTTTTGTTTTGGGGGGGTGGGGGGTTTTTTTTGTTGTGGGGGTTTGGGGTTTTGAAAAAAAAAAGGATAAAATTTTTTAAATTTTTTTGTTTTTTAGGTTTGGTGGTGCTGTTATTTTCGGGGGGTTTAGTTTTTTTTGAGTGTTTTTTTTTTAAACCGGTGGGGAACCCTTTTGGGGTTTTTACCCCTTTTGGCCTTTTTTTGAATTTTTAGAAAGGTTGGCCAAGATGTAAACCCCTTGGGGGCTAGTTTTTTAAAACACTTAGGGTTTTTTTGAAAAAGGGGGGGTTTTTTTTTAAAGGGGGGTTTTAAAATTGTCTTTTGGGCATTTTTTTGTTTTTGGTAAAGGGATAAATTTTTGGGGGGGTGTTAAAATAAAAAATTTTTTTTTTTTTGGTATTATTGGGGGTTTTTTTTAAAATTAATTTTTGTTGGGTGGGTTTTTTGTTTTTTTTTTTTTTTTTCAAAAAAAAGTTTTTTTCCAAAAAGTGGTTTTTTTGTAAAAAATTTTTTTTTCCCCCCCACTTATCCCCGGGCCGGAAAAAGTTCTGGTTTTGGTTTTGGGAGAATTTTTAAGTTTTGGGGGGGGGAAAATTTTTTTTGTATTTTAAAGTTTTTTTTTTTGTTTGTTTTAATTTTTTTTTAGGTTTTTAATTTTCGTTTTTGGAAAAGGGGGGGGTAGTTTTTTTAAATTTTTGGTTTTTTTTTTTTTGGGTTTTTGGTTGTTTAAAGGGACCTTTTTTGGGTTTTTAAAATTTTGTCCCCCAAAAAAAAAAGGGTTTTTATATTAAAAAAAAAAAATTTGGGTTCAAAAAACAAAACTCAGCCCAGTATAAATCTGTATTAACCCCTTACCGACATATGACGTATGAGTACGTCCTAATGTGACATGATCCCGCTACATAGCTGTCGGGTGTTAGATGCTAATTGCAGCTAAGACTCGGTATTTAAAGCGCGGGATCGAGCCGCCACCATCCTGTGCTGTTTAGCCCCTTAAAAGATGGCCGTGACGTCTAAATGAATGAGAAACGGTGCCTCGCACTGTACCTCAATCGCGGGCTCACGATCAATTAACATGGCAGCTGTAGGCTTTGTGAAGGCTTCCATTGCTGCCATGTTTTCCTACCAAGCAGGAAATAGTAAAATCGTCATCCTTGTACACCCTAATGCATTGTATTACAATGCACTAAGCTGTATAAACAGTTGCGCCCCCTAGGGGGACTCAAAGTTAAAGTAAAAAGTTTTTTAAAAAAATACAAAAGTTACACATATTTGGTATCATCGCATCCAGAAAAGTCCGATCTATTAAAATATAATTTATCCCGTACACTGAACACCATAGAAGAAAAAAAATTCCAAATGCCAAAATTGCACTTTTTTGGTCATTTCATCAATCAAAAAAGTCCCATGTATTCCAAACTAGTAGCAATAAAAAGTACACTTCAGCCTACAAAAAATGCCCCCTCACTTAAGTCCGCAGGTGCTAGCAGAAAAAAGTTACTGGTTGCAGAAAATGGCGCCGCCACGCAAATTTCATAAGTAGAAAATGTTTGGAATTTTTTTTCGGTATCAAAACATAATGAAAACCATACATTTTTGTTATGATAACACATAATTTTTACCGAAGATTGAATGTCGAAAAATCAGAACCCCCGCAAACATAGTGCAAGTATGTTTTTTTCACATTTTGCGCCACTTAGAATTTTTTTGCGGTTTCCCAGTATGTTCTATGGTACCGTGAATGTCACCATTAGCAAGTAATTCTTGTCCCGCAAAATAAAAGCCCTCATACGTCTATATAGATAAAAAAAAAAGTTATGGCTCTGGGAAGGAGGGAATAGAAACAAATCATGCTGAGTCATGAACGCTGCAGGGGTGAGAGGGAGGGGAGTGAGCAGAGAGTGAGGAAGAAGGGAGCGTCTCAAAAGTTTACTCAAATAATAACATTACAACAGTGGATTCTCTATACAGCAGACAGACTCATACACTGCACTTTCTCCCTAGCCCCTTGCAAGCTCATTCATGTTCCCCATCATCAGATAAGAAGTGTAAACACGCAAGCGTGGCCAGATTAGCTCCCGTCAGCTCTGGTCGTGTCTAATGTAAACTTTCAGGTAACTAAGGTGGACTGAGCAATGCTGTAGATCTCACAGGCTTCACTTTTTGTAATCACATATATTTAGAAAAGTGATTAAATACCCATTTTGGAGGATCCCACGTCAACATTACATCGTGGCAAAACCCCTTTAATGAACCAGGAACTGCCGCGAAGTTATTCTGGTGTTGTAGAAAATCCCCTGATGGACCTCAGTCTAATGGTAGTACTGTCTTTGTTGCCTACAGCAACTAATCAGAGCTCAGCTTTAATTTTTCCAGAGAACTATATGAAATGTAAGCTGCGCTCCAATTCTTTGCTATGGGCAACTAATCCTCTCTCAATTACCTATGTAACATTACCATGACCATAAGCAGTATTGGCAATCTTATGCAAAAGGTAGATTACGGAATAGCAGTTTTGTTGTTACTGAATGTTGAATTTTTATAGTTGTTTTTACCGTTTTGTTCATAAAAAAATAATTTGAATAAACCCTTTGTATGTGACAGGCAATGTCCGCTAAGGCCCCGGCCCCGCTCCAGGGATTGGCTACAATCACCACAGGCACTGGCACCATCCTGCGCACTATTCCTGTAGTCACTGCTTCTTCGTCCCTTGTGGCCTCGGCTGGTGGGAAACCAACTGCAATCCATCAATTGCTTACAAACGGTGGCCTGGCAAAACTGGCTAGTAGTATCCCAGGCCTGGCACAGTTATCCAGCCCATCTTCAGGTAACAGTGGACACAGCTTTGCCTTTTACAACTGATATCTGAAAACAGATATAACATTTCATTTTTATTTTTTTAAATTTTGCAGCAGGTTTAAAAGCACCGACCACCATCACAGTCACCCTCCGCGGTCAGCCAAGCCGTGTCGGCACCCTTAGCCAGGCTAATATGGGAGCAGGGTCGCAAGCCAAACAAGACGATGTCTCCCAACAGGTGAGAAACATTACTACATGTTAGGGTCTTTAGTAAGGGTGTGACCTCTTGTGATGATTGGCACTGGTAGTGAGGCAGAACAGTGTGTGTTTTACTGTCAGCTCGCTAAAGACTACACCAACTTAATGAAACCTAAAACATCTACTATTAGATATAAAATAGCACAAGCTATTCCCCAACAGTGATTTTACCACTCTTTAAACTTTAACGCATTTTGGTGCCAGAATAGGGCTTGTCGAGCCAATGCGCCCTGTTTGACCCTCCTTATGTCTCTGATTTCCTATGAAGGTATGTACAGATTTTTCCTGTTAGATTCCAGCTGAATGGTGTATTACAGAGTTAATAATCTTTCTTAAAAGCATTGTACGGGAGAATAACCTATAAGGGTTTGCCCATCAGAAGAAAGTTCATCTGAAATGGTGGGGGAAAAAAAAGATAAACTTATCTACCTGTTCTCCGACGCTGCCAATCCAGAGGTGCCTGGGTATCCACGACTGTTCACTTCCAGGTTCTTGTCCCGACACACAGCAGAAAGGCTGGCGCTCCATTTACATCCAGTAGCAGAAGCCTACTTTTAGTCCCTTGCAATCGCCCGGCAGCCCCTCGCGGCACTGCATGGTTTTACATTTCCATGGCCGCACCCTTTCCCGGGTTTGTACTGAACCTTGGGCCTCTAACCCAGCTCCTAGCCCCTCCCAGGATTTGGGAAGGATCTTCAGCAGCATTGTTTTTTTTCTGGGGCAGAGTTTTGATGCCATTTTGCCGACATTTCACTCCAGGGCATTCCCCGGAGAATACAGAATGTTTGGCGTGGCTAGATTGCCCTTTGGGCCATTTGTTCCCTGCCCTGTGCCCCCAGGTTGCCATGTCCCTTTTCAACGATGATGAGCAAAAGCCACTTGCTTTCAAAGAAGTAGCGACTTATTTTTGCCCGAGCCCACTGTCATTTTAAATTTGTGACCGGTCATTCTGCGCCCTTTGCATTGGTATCCAGCCGGCTGCTGTAGGGCCCGACCTCTCATGTAAGGAGGGAATGGGCTGGGTCCCTCTCACTAACGATGGGTGACCTTTCCGGGCTATCCCAGGTTATGGTCTCAGCCATGGAGCGTCTCCCCTCTCCGATTGCTGCCCAGCCTAGCACCTCCCAGGCCCCTGCGCTTTGCACATCTCGAGGGGATAATTTGCGTAAGAGGACTAGAGTTCCCTCATCCTCTGTGTCACCTGATCTCTTTATGGACGGATCGGTGGCTGATATAGAGGCTCCACTCCTGGATACGACCTCTTCTGGGGATACCTCTGACAGACAGGGATGATGGAATGGCAGCTGCTATTCAAGGCCTTATTTGGGCTGTCAGTGACTCCCTGCATATTAAGGATGAGGATGTCTCTCCCTCTCAGGCGGAGGTTTCCTTTAAGCGCAGCAGATGGCAGCGTTTGGTGTTTTCTACTCACACAGAGTTTGAGGAACTAGTTTCCATGGAGTGGAAACATCCTGACAGTCTTTAGGAAAAGGGCTTTTAGCCACCTGGTAGAAATAAGCCTAAGTGATCAGGGTTGCCCTCTGTCAATGCCTCGGTCTCGCGCCTCTCAAGGAGTGCTACCATTCCTCTTTCAAATATGGTGGCTCTGCGAGATTATGTTGACAAGCCGATGAAGGGTTTGTGCAGAACTGCTTTTGACGTCTCTGGGGCAGTCTGCTTTTGCTTCTTCCTGGGTTAGAAAAGCTTGTACAGTCTGGGCCAAACTGCTGCAGCAGAGGCTATCATAAGGCGCTTCCACAGAAAAGCTGTGCAAACTCGCATCCCAGCTTATGTATGCTGCTAAGTTCCTTTGTGAGGCTTCACTTGAATTGGCTCATCTGGCTGCTAGAGCATCTACTACTGTTAGTCATCCAGCGCTCTTTTTAGTAAAAGTCTCAGCTGATGCAGCCTCCAAAAAGACGCTTGCTGTGCTCCCCTTCTTGGGTAGCAGACTTTTTGGGCACTGTCTGGATGAGATCATTTCAGAAGCAACCGGTGGTCACAGTTTCCTCCTCACGAAAATTGTCCTGCACGGCAGTTGTCGCGTAAGAGACGTTTTCAATTACAGTCCTTTTGAAAATTCTCTTATAGGCCTGCGGGAAAAAAGACCCGTGCCTCAGGGTTCAAGCGGACATACACCAAGCCAGAACGTTCCTGGCATTTTCGTTCTAAAACGTCCAAACACCCCTCTACTAAGGCTTCTTTGGCCTGAGGGTCTACCCCTACCTGGGGTTCATTTCGGGTGGGGGGCCACCTCTTCCAGTTCCAGGAGGTCTGGTAGGTTTAAGTCAGTGACGCCTGGGTTCGGGAATTTTTCTGATCAGGATACAAAATCCACTTCGTATCCATTCCCCCAGCTTGGTTTTTTCGTTCTTGCCCATCCACCTTTCCTGTCCGGGCGCCTGAAAAAAAAAATTGACAATCCACAACCTCTTCTTTCAGCGAGTAAGTATGCATGACCCCAAATCCAAGCGTTATCAGGGGTCTTTTTCCAACCTTTTAACTGTTCCCAAAAAGATGTCTCGGTCAGACCTGATCTGGATCTCAGGGAGCTCAACCATTATGTGCAGGTTCCCAGGTTCCAGATGGAGTTTCTCCATTCCCTAATTGCGGCTTTGGAACAAGGCAAATTTCTTTCCGCCACAGACATCAGGGAAGCTTACTTGCACATTTCCATCGCCCTTTCCCACCAGCATTTTCTTCATTTAATTCTGCCATTTGGCCCACTACAGCGCCAAGGATCTTCCTTCACCAAGGTCCTGGTGCTCCTCGTGGCAATCCTTCGCATCAGGGGGCTTGCCATTACTCCTTACCTAGACAATCTTTTTGGATACCTTAACATACTTCGGTTGGATTGTCGTCTACAACAAATCTTGCTTGTTCCCATAGTCAGCTGGAGTGTATCTTCCACCAGCGAAGCTTCAGCTCTTAGGCAGCCATACTCATTGCTCCAGATTGGCCCGCAGGACTTGGTATGGGGATCTCATGTCCTGTGGCCTCTCCCTCTGCGTGCAGACTTCCCATCTCAAGGGCCTCTGTTCCACCCCACTTCACCTCAGCTGCATTTGATGGCTTGACTGTTAAAGCTAGGTTCTAAAATCTTGCGGTTTTTCAGATTCAGTCATCTGGACCATGATTTGGACCCACAAACCGCTTTCTGCCCATATTTACTATCGTACCTGGAAGGCCTTTTTAGCCAGTTACGAACCATAGGGTATTCACCCATTGGGTTGTACTACTCCGTGGGTACTTTCATTACTTTAGTCAGGACTGGAGCAGGGCCTCAGGCTTATTGGGCACGAAGCACAGGGTATTCACCCATTGGGTTGTACTACTCTGTGGGTACTTTGATTACTTTAGTCAGGACTGGAGTAGGGCCTCAAGCTTTCCTCCTTGAAAGGTCATGTTTCTGCCCTCTCTGTTCTTTTTCAGCGTCGAAGGAAAGGCGCTTCTTGGAGCGTAGAATGAGCACCACGTTAAGCAAGACCCTTATGGAGTAAAGTGAGCTGGCTTGAGTTTTTTTTTCTCTGTGACATACTCTTTTTTCAGCGCACCTTGGCCTCCCGTCTTCAGGTGAAGACTTTTGTGCAGGTGGTCACTCGCTCTGTGCCACCTGTTCGTAGGTCAATTGAGCCATGAGACTTAAATCTTGTTTTGAAGGCCATGCAGTCTTCGCCTTTTAAACTGTTGTGGGGAAGTTCCTCTCCATTTACTTTCTTGAAAGGTGGCCATTACATCTATATGTTGAGTGTCTAAACTGACATCTCTCTTGCAGATCCCCTTTTTTGTTTCTTCATAAGAACAAGGTCGTCTTACGCCCCGTTCCTTAGTTTCTGCCTAAGGTGGTTTCCTTGTTAGACCTCAAAGTTATGCTCTCATTTTGCTTCTCCCCCTCTCATACTTGAGAGAGGTTGTTGCATCATGTGGATGTTGTCAGGGCCACCAAATCTTTCACTCTTGTTCTCTTTTTGTCATTCCAGAGGGTCCATGTAGGGGCCTTGCGGCCTCCAAGACCACCATTGCAAGCTGGATCCAGCCTGCAATTTTGGAAGCCTACCACTCCAGGAGTGAACCGCTTCCATTCTGGGTCACTGCTCACTACACTCCAGGGCGGCACAGCATCTTGTTTCGGCTTCTCAGGTCTTCAAGGCTACAACCTTGGCCTCATTTCATACTTGTACCAAGTTCAACCAAATCCATACTTTGGCCTCGGCTGTAACATACTTCAGGCAGCAGTGTGCTAACTGACTTGCGCTGCTGTGAAGTTTTTGATTTTTTTTTCCCACCCTATGGGACTGCTCTTGGACATCCAAAAGTGCTGTGTCCCCAATGACCTTGACGAGAAATTCAGATTTTTTTACTTACCGTAAAATTCTTTTCTCGTCCGATTCATTGGGGGACACAGATTCCTCTTTCTTCTTTTCTCGTTTTGACGTTCTTCTCTTGAAATTGGACTGTGGCTCATCTTTTCTGCTACGACTTTTGTACCAACTGAGTAGCCTGGTGTCAGTAGGAGGAATATAGTCTGTACAGGCGCAGCCAACACATTTGGTTTCCGCCTAGTGTCAGATTCTTAGGGTGAGGGCCTATATCCAAGGTGCTATGTTGCCCAATGAATAAGATGAGTGAATTTTACGGTAAGTACAAAAAGCTGAATTTTTAGCGTTTCCTTAGTATATATGTACTAGGGAGTCCATGCTGGAAACAAAAGCAATCCATTTTTTTCCAGTAGACTTATCTATATTACATTATATTTTTAGGTCTGTAAAGGCCATGATACAGATGCATATAGACCCAGTAGAAGAAAAGTCCCTTGTTGTTAGGAAGAAGTATACTGTGCATGAACTGGCCTCTGAAACAATGTCTCTGTTGTGATCTCCAGGCAATAGAGTCTTCTTCCACCACGGTTTCTGCTAGTAAACTTCTCCCCCCTCTTGTGACAGAGCAGTGCAAGGTAGCAACATCCAGCGACAGGACACCTGGGGAAAAAACATTGTCAATAGTGCGTGCTGTGACCCCTCCAGCAGGTGAGATGATCAGTTTTTGCACCTGCAGCAACGTAATAAAAGGTTGAAACTTGTATTTTGAAGACATAACAATCAGAGCACGATAGGGGAAATACAGGTGTTCTGTGATTTTTGGTTAGTCTTTGGTACAATGAGGGTTCACAACATAGACGATTATACCCTGTTTTCCCGAAAATAAGACATCCCCCGAAAATAAGACGTAGTACTTTTTTTTTTTTTTGATGCAATTCAGAGTTTGGCTGCTTCTGCTGCTGTTTGTGATGAAATCACTACAGTATATTAATATATGTTGATTTTTTGTTCAACAATAAATGTGAATTCTTGTTCATGGAAAAATAAGAAATCCCCTAAAAATAAGTCTTAGCTCGTCTTTAGGAGCAAAAATTAATATAAGACACTGTCTTATTTTCGGGGAAAGAGGGTATGGACTTTCCAATGCCAAAACTATCATTTTCTGTATTCAAATCTTGTGCGTCAGTAGCTTTTCTTTTTTCTTTATTATCTATTTCCATTTTTTCTGCTACGGTTTACGGGTTTTGAATTGAACAAAAGTTCCTCCCTTTTTAATAAGCATGAGCTGCCAAATTTCCTCCATGTAGATCTGAAAAATCATTGCGAAATCTTAACCCATTCAGTTCTCTGATGATCCGTCCCTGCCCTTTTACTGATGGCATATTCCTAGAACACGCTATCATTTTATTACTTGTTGTCATAAGTAAAAGGAGCGATTTATCAGAGTTGCAAAAATGTATGATTGTTACCTTTCAGGCCAAGGGTGGCGGTATTTCCCAAACTGTGCAGTTCACGTGTCGTTGATATGAGAGGTGAATGACAACTGCCATGACTGACATGCTACAGTGGAGCAGCTGACCAAAATGAAGCAAGGGCTACCGGACATTAGTCTAAAACGGTGCAGCGAACTGTACCGTGTATGGGGCTGCAAAGCAGACAAATGATTACTGCACCTCTGCTAAGTAGCATTGACGGAAAATGCTTCCGTTTTCACAGCATTATCAGAATTATATCTTTGCTAGTGGGCAAAGAGCTGCCTTTGATGATGAGTCACGTTTCCAGCTTCATTTAATGGATGGACGTTGGTGTGTCAGGGAAGAAACATCAGAAAACAAACATGCAACCATTGCTGGAAGAACAAAAGCTGGTGGTGGTGTGGTCTGGGGAATGTTGCATGGCATTCTCTGGGTCACTCATACATGTAGAAGGCACTCTTAACTGATTTGGGTATGAAGTCCTACTCAGAGATTACGTACAACCATAGATGCTGATGGTCTTCCCTCTGGTGGATCTCCCAGCAAGAGATGTGATATGTCACACATCTAGAAATGTGACATTGCTTAGAAGATCATGACCAACACTTCTCATCCAGGTACAACCTTGACTCAATAATTCCCCAGACTTAAACTAATTGAACATCTCTGGGACCACCTCAATCGTCCTGTTCACTCAATGGATCCTCCCCCATGCACCCTCCAGCAGCTGTGGGATGCAAGCAGCATAGCTCCAGATACCTGTGACAACCTCCCAGGTTGCTGAGTAACTCCCAGCCTGTCTTGCTGCTGCCCGTGCTGCGATCGTGGCCGCGATGTTAAAATGAATGAGAAACTGCACCGTTCCTCACTCTGATCGGGGCCCCTGTTTGAAGATACCAAGGCCCAGATAAGTTAACATGGCAGTGGGAGCCTGGTGAAAGCTTCCATCTCCGCCATGTTTTGCATGGGAGCAGGAAGCAGTTAAAACTGGCATATTTGTGTATACTATTACATTGTCTCCCAATGCAGTAGGCTGTATCAATGTTTGAACCCCCTTAGGGGTACTTAAAGGTATTGTCTCGCTACAAGGATTGCTTTTTATGTTAAAGATCTTGCAAAAACAAGTCACTTTGCAATATGTGTCCATTAACAGTGTCCGACCTATTCTGAGATCTCCCCTCTTGTATGTGCGGAATCAGCTCCTCAGGTCACTATAGCTAAAGACCTGTTTGATCTATCCTGATAGGCTGCCAGCACTGGTTGCTATAGCTACAGACTTGGCTTCTACTTCAGCCTAAGAAAGCTAGTAGAAGCCAGTAAACACGCCAAAATTGTGGGGTGTTTTTGGTCCTTGCAGGCCCCCTAAAAATTGGAATTAAAGTGTTCATAAAAGGTGCATCAATCCCAAAAAAGGTATAAATAAAAAGTTAACTTCAAGCTGCAAAAAATACATTCTCACTCAGGTCTACGGGTGGACATACAAAAAATTTATTGGCCGCAGAAAATGGCGCTGCAGCACAAATTACAAAATTAGAAAGTGTTTGGATTTTTTTAAGGCACTATAACAAGGAAAACCCTGCATATTTGGTCTTACCGAAATCGTATCACCCTGCAGGATACAGAGAACACAACATTTATATGCGAGAGTGAACGCTGTAAAAGAAACTCAAACATGATGCAAGTATGTTTTTTTTTCACATTTTGACCCACTTAGAATTTTTTGCGGTTTCCCAGTATATTCTATGGTGCGATGAATGACACCATTAGAAAGTTGATCTTGTCCCGCAAAATAAAAGCCCTCATATGTCTAGATGGGAAAAATTAAAAGGTTACGGCTTTTGGAAGGCAGGGAGGAAAAAACGAGCGTGTCACCTAAAACATAATGCTTTGTCCTTAAGGGGTTAAAGGGAGTATATCATCAAAATCACAAGTCAGGTTCTTATTATTTTTAATTCTTTAAATGTAAATAGCTTTGTAAAAAAAACAAAATTGCTTCAGTTTTCCCCTTCCACCGGAGTGCACAAAATAGACTGGCGTGTCCTGTTTTTTTTTTTTTGCATTTTTTTTTTAACTTTGCTTTGTAGACCGGGTATCGCCGACTGTTGTAATGCTAGACCTTAAAGGGGTTTTGCCACGATTTCATCTCATACCTCCTGCATCCAGCTCTTCAGCTCTGTGTGCTCAGAAGGGGGCGTGTGTGATTTGTTTGAATTGCATACCATGTGACCCAGCAGAATGACATCACCAGGCCTTTCCTCTCTGTAGTCAAAGAAAGGTCTGTTTATGTAAAGCATTGTGACTAGCCAAGAGGTAATATTTTTGCCTCCAGGCACAAGGGTCCTAGGTTCAAATCCCTGCAGGAACCAAACCTGTGTGGTTTTTTTTTCTCTTTATCAATGCACAGACCTCATTGAGGTTTCTTTTTTTATTTATTTGCACTGTTTCACTAATTACTGAGGAGTACAGAGGACGGGAGTAGAATGACAGCACCTGGGGTTTGAACACTCAGCAGCTGCCTGAGAGGTGATGTCTGAGCATGTGCGACCAGGACTGAGGAGCTCTCAGCCCTGGTCGTATCCCCTGGAGACGAGCTGTAAACAATGGATCACTAAAGGAGCAGCTACAACAAAAACGGTGCAGAATTTTTAATGCTAATGAATGGTGAAAATGTTTTTAATTTCATTTGCAAGCTTCCCACGTCAATTTTACTTCATGGCAAAACCCCTTTAATAAGGCAGGAAAAGAACACTATACATAGATAGCAATCGTACCTCCCAACCTTTTGGATGGGATGCTTATGATTTGCTGTGTGACAGATTAATTTTTTCCATGCATTTTACCTTTTTCATGTATGCACTAACAAATCATTATATGCCATTTTATGTCTAATGTAATAATTACGCAGTTGAGCAACATTTTAATGACCACCAGCTATTAGCCAGAGCTCTTCCAACCAATGTTGGACATTCCTAGCAATGTGACATGTTCTTGTATTGTCTTGCTGGAAGATCTCATCCACCCCAGGGAAGACAAACAGCATATATGTGTGTATATGGTCTGCATGGATGGATTCTTCCCCAAATCGGTTCAGAGTGTTCTCCACCTGAATGAGTGGACACAGGGAATGACATGATAATATTCCCCAGTCCATAATTCTGCCACCACCTGCTTGGGTTCTTAGAGGATTTGTTGCTGGGTGTTTGCTCTCTGATGTTTCTTGTCCGACATACCAAGAGGTTCAATTCTGATTCTGTTGTGAAAATTTTAGCCTTTTCTGCCAAAGCAACTTTGTTAGCAGAGATGCAGCGGCCGTCTATCTGCTTCAGAGTCCCATACATGATAAGGTTTGCTGAACTTTTGTTTAAGACAGGTCTGGTTGCCTTCTAGGTCACTTTTATCAGCGAGCTGCTCCACTGAGATTTGCACATTCTTTGCCGAAATTCACCTTTTGCATCCTTAGCACGTGGTGCTCTATAATTGCCACGTCACTTATCCACAAAGGTGCCATTCGTCCACCCACGATACACTTTCACCAAAGCACCATGCGAACAGTTTACAAACAGTGCAGTTTCTGAAATACTGCTACCCTCGGACAGAAAGCAAAAACCACCCCTTTTTGCAATTCTCAGATATTTGCCTTGTTACCATCATGGATAAAAGGGGCTTGTGTGCAGCCAGCCCATTACGCACCTTATACACCCTCCAAGCCCGCTCAGGGCATGTGACTTCTTCAATTAGCTCTCCGCTGCCAATGTTGACAGTAGGAAGTGGTCACAATAATGTCTCTGTAAAAAACATTTTCTGAAGCAATTAAAGTAAATAATTAAGATGTTTTACTTAGGACAACAGGGAATGTTGAGGGAACAAAGAGGGACAGGAAGATTTTCATTAAATGTAGGGATTGTCCCTTTAAAAGAAGTATACTTAGGAAGTATGATAGTGCTGTGTCTCTCCTTTCACGGAAGGGGCTGTACTCAATCACTTCCTGGAGACTGTATTACTCTACTGACCTTTGTCTAAGCCTTATTTTCCATTAAAGGCAATATGTCCTAAAAAAATGACTTGTTTAACTCAAATTTTTTAAGAATTTTTGATTGTTTTTTTAATTTTCTACATCACTTTCAATACTTTTAAAAAATTCTTAAGTCCTGCAGTTTTCACTTTGGCCACTAGGCCTAATAATAGTCTGACATTCCTGTTCCGTAGAGAAAGCTTTTCAGTAGTCTGCTCATTATCAGTACAAGCAGAGTTATATGGAAAGATGACACCAATGTGTATAGCTAACACAGGACCCACCAGTCACAATAGTAGATAGTCACAGTGCACCCTTTCCCCCCTCCCTGCACACTGACTTCTTCCCAGGTCACATAACATGCTTAGAAAACTCTCCTATAGAAGTCAATGGTACTGAATCAGTCTTAAAGGGGTTGTCTCACTACAAGGATTGCTTTTTATGTTAAAGATCTTGCAAAAAAAAGTCACTTTGCAATGTATGTCCATTAACAGTGTCCTACCTGTTCCTAGATATCCCCTCTTGTATGGGCTGCATCAGCTCATCAGGTCACTATAGCTACAGACCTGTTCAATCTCTCACGATAGGCTGCCAGCACTGGTTGCTATAGCTACAGACCTGGCTCCAACTGCAGCCTAGTAGGAACCAGTAAACAGACTCCTGAATTCAAAATGTAACCAAGAAAACAGGACTGAGGTAAGATGAATCAATGTAGTGAGACAACACCTTTAAGGCTCCTATGTGCATGAAGCTGTTGTAAAGCATCTCTAAATGCTGTTAAAGCAGTGCAGGCAAGATGGCCGCCCCCACAATCATATATAGACGACAGAATTGAGAAATCTACAATCAGAAAATAAAAACGGTTTAGAAGAAAAGAATATGTATTAGTGTCTTGTTTTAATAAGCAAATAAAAAATAAAAAAATTAGTGACCCATTCCCTTTAATTTCAACTGCCAAAAAGCACACAGTCCCTGATTGCATCTGTACAGAAAATATAACAAGGAAGTTTGCAACTACACTATGGCCGTCTCCGATTTAAAATATACAGTCAACAAGCCATTTCTTTTCTACACACTTGTATGTTAGTGAATTATTGTAACATTGATGTCCAAGTGTCCAAGTTTTTATAATGTCATTCTTATTTGCCTACAGAGGCTCAGCCCCTCCAATAGAAATTCTTACCATTTAAAAGATTTCTAATATTTTTTGACAGGCCATGTACTAAATAGGGTTGTCCCTTTAAAATAAGTCCCACGGTGGACACCTGTTTGAATAGCTGGACACTGTATGTAAACCCTGGATGATAATATACAATGGGCACGGAATTGATTAGTTGCTGCTCAGGCTGAAAGTACATGTGATAAGGACCCGTTTACACGGCACTGGACAAATACTGGTAGGTTTATCCGACCAGTATTTGTCCGGTTTGTGTGCCGTCCCCACAGCCGCGGGGGAAGGAGGGGTGGACGGCTTTTCTCCGTCCCTGAAAACCAGACGGAAGAATTAATATATTCATTGTTTTTCGGGCGGAAAACCCGTGAAGTGGGGACTGCTGCACGGGTTTTGCATAGAGCCCGGTGTGTTAGTTTGCGGCCAGTTTTTCAGACGGTTTGCAAAACCGCAAACAGTCTGAAAAACCGGCCTCAAACCGGTGCCGTGGGGACATGCCCTAATATTGACCATTGTCATCTAGTGTAAGCTAAACCTATAAGTTGTACATATAACCTGGATTATTTAAAATGTGTTCCTATTACTACTGAACTTTTTTTCCTTCCTTTTGTGCAGTAACTACAAGTCCACCCAAGACACTATACGTCATGTCGGATGCCAAACTTTCTGCACTCACCAAATCTGTAGGCAGTGACCTGACTTCTCTGCCACTCAAATCCATGACTTTACAAAATTCTTCAGCTGTCACACCCGGAGCAGTGACTTTTACTACCCCATCTCTTGCCAGCGCATCAAATCCAGCCTGCACAGTGGTCTTGTCCAAGCTTGGCCCAGTTTTACAAGCTTCTCCTAAAACAGTTATTTTGGCAAAGACAGAAGCAAGTGAGAAAACCACAGGAAACCACCTAAGTGCTGTGGAGAGCCTGGGCAGGGTACCATCTGTCGTTGATGAGGGCAGCACTATAATTCACAGCCGGGAATCGCTGGTCAACAGGCAACTTCTGCAACCCGCTCTAATAGCCTTGTCCGGCTCTAGTAATATAGTGCAAGGTCCTGTTACATCAACCAATCCAAAAACACAATGACTACCCATTTGGGAAAGACAAAGCTAGACAAGCATACAAAAGCTAATATAGTAGTCGCAGTGTTACCCAGCGGGCAGAGAAAATATCACACAAACATTGCCCAACGAAGCTCTAATGCGGAAGTGTCGAGAAGTTTACACATGTGCTGTAAATATAGGACAGTTCATTCCTGATGTTCAGAAACCCAAAGACGTCCTGTTTTTTTTTGGGGTTTTTTTTGTCGTAAATTTCAAGACGCATTCTGTAGAAAGTAATAAACTACACTGCAATGTATATATTGTATAAACAATGCAAAAGGATGTTCAAAGATGGCGGTTCTAGCACTTCCTGCCTGTAAGAGCCACAGACATGGCTGCGACCACTATGTTAAACAATCAGCACCCCGTGATCACCGCAGCGTCTAAAAAATGAAACAGGAGGGAACTGAGCTGGATCAGTTTCCTGCTGTTACCGGCAGGTGTCAGCTGCAATTAGCAGCCGGCACCCATCTCCTAATTAGCAGGATTACTGAGTAATCCCTCTATATAGACTCTTAACAACAGTATGACATACTCATATGTCGAGTGTTGGTAAGGGGTTACAAGCAGTCAGCTCACCGTAAAAGGCACAGCTAGGAGTAGCAGAGTTGATATGCTAATCACTGGCATAGAGCCACCCACAGGCTGCTCAAGCAGTGTTAAGCAGCCTGTAAGACAGCATGGCGAAAGAAAAATCCTTTATCTGACCTCCTGCCAATAACCCTTCCCACCCATCCAACACTTATTGAATGCTCTCTACATATTCACAGTAATAGTTAGAATCAGCGGAGGATGGGTGATGCTACCAGATGACAGATTTGAGTAGTTAAAGTTCCTAATTTATAGTATTTTACAGAATAAGGGACACAGTGCTGGAAACAGCATGTCTGACACTAGCTTATGCTGTCCTCAGCAAGGGAGGCATAACCTATATGAAAAGTTCCCTTTAATGAATAATTACAATGTAAAATTCGGGTTTTTGTACTTACCAAACCAGACAAAAAGAGGGAGGGACCTGTCCCCCCCCCCCAATGAATCAGATGAGAAAAAGATTTTATGATTAAGTACAAAAACCCAAGTTTCTTGTCAATATGATTGGGATGTCCAAAAGCAGTGCCAGAGGGTGGATAAAAATTGATAAGAAAAAATTTACATCCGTGCGAGTCAGGACACTACTTCGGCTTTTGTCAGCTGAGACCAGGGTCTGAATTTGGTAAAGGTGTGAACTGAGGCCCAGGTCGCAGGCTTGCAGATCTGTGAGGCCAAGATAAGATGCTTTAACGCACAGGAGGCACTGACCACTCGAGTAGAAAGAGTGGAGAAGTGGAGTGGAAAATACTCGCCCGTGGACTGGTAGGCTTCTGTGATTGTAGACTGGATCAAGCTGGCAATAGTAGCCTTAGAGGCCACCAGACCTTTAGGTCCTCTTGAACAGAAAAAAAAAAAAGTCCGAGCACCTGAAAGGTCCGTTCGGATCTACCTCATGGTCATTGAATATGACAATGTCCAAACAACGCATAGACCGTTCGCGAGGGAGAAGGACAAAATAAGGGCAGCATTATGTCCTCCTTAAGATGGAAATGGTGAAACCACGTTAGGGAGAAATGAAGGCACGGGACGTAGGATGACCGTGTCCTAAAGAAGAACTAAAAAGGGATCTGCAAATGAGAGCCACCAGTTCAGACACTTGACAGATGGATGTAATGGTCTCAAGCCAGTAAATGGTTCACAAAGAGAATCCTGCATGGCCTTTAGAACAATATTTAAGTTCCATGGCTGGATCGGACTCTGAACAGGTGGGGCAGAGCAAGCGGTCCCTTACAAAAAAAAGTACCTGAGGATGGGAGGCCAAGAGGTGCTGAAAAGGAACAGAGAAGACCGAAATCTAAGCTCTTAGAGAAAAAAGGCAAAGGCCCTGCTCTAGACCCGATTGAAGAAATTATACTACTTGCAGGGTAGAACGACCCAATGGGTAAAATCTACGTGACCCATACCAGACCAAAAAAGTTTTCCAGGCATGATAACAAATATGGGCAGACTGAGGCTAGCCGGCCCGAATTATTTAGTCTGAGATGCAAGATTTCAAGATTGTGGTTTCAATAGCCATGCCCTCAAATGCAGCCGAGGTGGAAGATAAACCAGCACAAGTGTGCATCCACGTTGAGAGCAAAAGGGTCACATGACTGGACACATAGTTCGGGAGGTGATGGTTGAGGCAGGATCTGAACAGATCGACAGCTAACAGGAGACCACTCCCTGGGATCCACCGATGTTTTGCTGAGGAGTTCTGCAATCCAGTTCTCCACTCCTGAAATTAAAACTGTAGACAAGAATGGAACTGAGCGTTCTGTCCAACGAAGGATCGTTGAGGTATCCAGGAAAGCCACATGGCTCATGGTGCCCCCCTGACGATTCAGGTAAGCCACCACAGTATTGTTGTCGGACTGAATCTGAACTGGGTGACCCTAGAGAAGAGGGAACCGCTGTGAGAGCGCTAGAAAGGTGGCCCTGAGTTCAAGGACATTGATCTGCAGACAGAATTCCCTAGTTGACCATAGATCCCGAGTCATCTGAGCCAAAACGTCTCCCCACCCTGATGTGCTGGCATCCGTGGTGCTAATCAGCTATTGTGAAGGAGGAAGTACTTCCATTGAAGTATCGCAGGAGACACCAGCCACCAGTTGAGATGGACACTAAATTGGGATAGAAGCAGAATTTTTGTCCAAGGAAAATAGGGAGTCGTCTCAGCAAGCTAGAATGGCCAGTTGGAGGAGATGAGAATAAAACCGTGCATACAGCACAGATGCGCAAGCTGCAACTATCCTGCCATGGACTTGCATGTAAGTACGACTGTGATACTGGGAGCGTTTTTGAACAAGAGAAACGCCTGATCCTGACAGTTGACTCTTCACTGGTAGAAGATATTCTCAGACTGAATATGTGTAGAGAATTAGACCCAAGAATTCCTTGTGCTGGGACAGAACCAGGCAAGATTTTTTGATACACCAGAAGCTCATTTAGGCATCCACAATGAACCTGATGCTGTCCAAGTTAGCTCTTTGTGACAGGGCTTTCATAGAAAGATTGTCCAGGTAAGGAAAGATGGCAATCTCCCTGCTGCACTAAACTGCCCTGAGGGGCGCCAGTACCTTGGTGAAGATCCTTAGCACTGTAACCAGGCCCAAGGCAGAGCCATGAAGTGTGGAATCTGGGAATCTACACACGGTTGAGCTCCTTGTTGTAAAAAGATTGACATAAAATCCCTGAAACGTTCAGAGTTAGGGACCGGCGTAATTACACCCTGAAGGAAAAGGGCAAAGATTGCCTAGAAAAAGAGGCTGATACCTGGACAGGAGAGGCTAGCAGGGAAGAACAAGGAAAATAAAAAAAATCAAAGTAAGGAAAAATTGACAAATCGATCCTGTACCCTGATGGGATGACATCTCGAACCCAGGCGACGTTGACCCGGCCCTGTCAGACCTGGAGGAGGCATGCTTCCTAAAGCATCTGTTACTAGAGAAAGGGGTGCATCAGCCGTCCAGGGCTTATCCACAGAGAGCTCCAATTCTTCAGTCCTGCTTTATCATTCCACCTCAAAAAGGGGGGATATGAATAGGTCACGTGAGGAAAGGTAAAAACACACCATTATTCAGCTTAAAGAGCGAGAGCTCCAGTTCTCAGTGTAACAATGTTAGGTACACCACCAAATCACATCCCAGACTTGTGCCACCTGATAGTGTGGTTGGCCAAAGTCACATCACACATTATTCCACTTGAAATAGGGATTAGTGTGGTTGCCCCGGATGGCCTCTGAATTAGCGGATGCTCTGTGGCCAAGCATGCAGATTCAAGCAAGGCCTTACTGAGAAACCTAGAGGCAGTCAACCCCTGGAAAGTGTCCTCCAAAAGACTTCCTGTTGAAGTGCCACATGCTATCCCTTGCTGAAGCGGTTTGGCTCTGAATGCGTCGGCCTTGCCAGCACAGGAGGAAGAAAAGGCAGGCTGTCCCAAAGGCTTTAAAAAAGGAGTTGCACAATCCTCAGTCCACTTCTCAGTAAAATCTTTGAGTGCTGCCGCAATAGGAATGGAGGTGCTCGTAGCCGCTAGGAGGGCAGCTGCTTAGTAAATCACTACACAGTAGAAAAGTGCCAGTTCCCACCCATGTGTAAAAAATACTGATCCACCATACAGCTGCCTTCCATGTGGTGATGATTGCCAGTATCACAAGGTAATAACAAAGGTGCCCCATGCTAGCTTACAACAATTAGATTACATCCCTAATATTAAGGGAGTCTCTGACAGCCCGCATAAGGAAATAAACCACAGCTGCCATTCCATTATCCCTGTCTGGCTCTAAGTCAGAGGGGTCCTCATAAGAGGCCATATCCAGGAATGGAGCTTCTATACTCACCAATAATCTGTCTAAAGCGAGATCAAGCGTCCAGACGATGAGGTAACTCTAGTCCTCTTATGCAAACCATCCCTCCGTGATGGCCCTGGGAGGTGCTAGGCTGGGCAGCAAGCAGAGACGCTCTATTGGCAAGAACATAACCTGTGATAGCCTGGAAAGGACAGCCAGCGCTAGACCTAGCCCATGCCCGGGTTGGTTTCCACATGTCAGCCTCTTACGGGGAGAACCTATACCCAATGTGCTATGTTACCCAATGATATTGACAAGAAACTGCGTTTTCCTTTAGTAAACAGTCTGTGGTGATATGTCCGACTTGTCAATACTCCACCTTTTGGTTGGGGTGCCACACTACATGCTTCAAGTCCTGTGTGTGGGAGTGTAAGATACTGATAAAGTCATATTCCTCCTCTTCTTCAACTGCAGTGAGGAGCAGATACAAGATGTATACACTTCATAATGCGGAATAAAAACGTCACCAAAGGTTTCACAAAATTTTCTAACCTCATTGGCAGCGTTACACAATTTAACTAATGCGAACAATAGTTTTTCGTAAAATAACCTGCAGTCTTGTAGATGAAGCTGTGAACAATATGTCTTTCTTTCCAGCCCTGTATGAAGGTAACAGGAGAAAGAAAAGCCGATACGGAAGCGCACCCTCGTGTCTTAGAATGGCACACCAATGGTAATAACAAAATGTTACTGTATCTGCTCACCTGGTGCCGTTGTGCTGATGAAGGACAATCCAATACCAGCAGCACACTACTAACACTAAAAAACTATCAAAAGGCACATAGACATTTTTGGAAAAGCATTTCTGCTACTTAGAATACATGAAAAAAAAAATTGAGGTTCTTAGTTCACATTTTTGATCAAAGCTGCTTAAGCCCACCTGCCAATCAGCAAGGGGACCTCAATACAGGTGGGAACCTACTTTATTGATACCTCTCTTAAGGCCTGTTCAAACCTCCATACCTCAGGGAGAGAAGACTCCAGTTACAAGTTACTCTGCATTGACCCAAAAGCCTGTGCAGTGGGCGGAGTGCAAGAAAACCAAAGAAGGGGCAGCCACTCCCCCATACAAAACAGTCTAGAATACATTATTTGGTCTGCACATCCGAAAAAAACTTTTTTGAAAAAAATAAGCATAGATGCACACTGGTGTGGCAGTAACATACATACACAATCCAATATCAGCAGCACACTACTAACACTAAAAAAAACTATCAAAAGGCACAAATAAATTTTTGGAAAAGCATTTCTGCTATTTAGAATACATGAAAAAAAAATTTGGAGCTTCTTAGTTCACATTTTTGATCAAAGTGAGGAAGTGCGATTTGACATGTAACGCGTAACTTCTGCCAATGAACACGGTATTTTTACCTTTTTCTATTAACATTGGAGTCTCTGCTCTATTTTGGAACCACATAGTTGTTGTCTTTTTAGTGGGTCAACTATCGGGATTTTACTCTCTTTCCAGCCCTGCATTTTACAACCACGACCTCTCAGCAATTGACAGTCATAATAACAAATAATAAAGTTTGTCCTGACCACCAAGTTTTGCTTCCTGCCCATCATGCATTTGGTAAACTGGTGGTGAATTCAGGGAGCTGAACAATGTCACTACCAGCAGCCATCTCTCCATCCGCCGTCAGAGATCACTCACATAGTGCTGGGTGCTCCTGCTCTGCTCATTGCTGGAGGAAGATGCATACAATGGGGCAAAAAAGGATTTAGTCAGCCACCAATTGTGCAAGTTCTCCCACTTAAAAAGATGAGAGGCCTGTAACTGACATCATATATAGACCTCAACTATGAGAGACAAAATGAGAAAAATCCAGAAAATCACATTGTCTAATTTGGAAAGAATTTATTTGCAAATTGTGGTGGAAAATAAGTATTTGGTCAATAACAAAAGTTCATCTCAATACTTTGTTATATATCCATTGTTGGCAATGACAGAGGTCAAACATTTTCTGTAAGTCTTGAAAAGGTTGGCACACACTGTTGCTGGTATGTTGGCTCATTCCTCCATGCAGATCTCCTCTAGAGCAGTGACGTTTTGGGGCTGTCACTGGGCAACACAGACTTCCATCTCCCTCCAAAGTTTTTCTATGAGGTTGAGAGCTGGAGACGGGCTAGGCCACTTCAGGACCTTGAAATGCTTGTTATTAAGCCACTACTTTGTTGCCCTGGCGGGGTGCTTGGGATCTTTGTCATGCTGAAAGACCCAGCCATGTTTCATCTTCAATGCCCTTGCTGATGGAAGGAGGTTTGCACTCAAAATCTCTTGATACATGGCCCCATTCATTCTTTCATCTACATGGATCAGTCGTCCTGGTCCCTGTGCAGAAAAACAACCCCACAGCATGATGTTGCACCCCCATGCTTCACAGTAGGCATGGTGTTCTTTGGATGCAACTCCGCTTTCTCTCTCCTCCAAACATGACGACTTGTGTTTCTACCAAACAGTTCTACTTTGGTTTCATCTGACCATATGACATTCTCCCAATACTCTTCTTGATCATCCAAATGCTCTCTAGCAAACTTCAGAAGGGCCTGGACATGTACTGGCTTAAGCTGGGGGACACGTCGGGCACTGCAGTATCAGAGTCTCTGGCGGCATAGTGTGTTACTGATAGTAGCCTTTGTTACGTTGGTCCCAGCTCTCTGCAGGTCATTCACTAGGTCCCGTCCCCCCCGTGTGGTTCTGGGATTTTTGCTCATTGTTCTTGTGATCATTTTGACCCACAAGAACAACAATGGCTGCAAAAGTGTACATGGTCTTTAAAGGGAACCTGTGAACTCAAACATGCTCCCTGATCCACAGGCAACATAAAAATAATTTCCTTGTCTCTGTAACACTGAAATACTTCATAAGGCTAACCCTGTGTGGTGTTGAAACCGAGAGCCAGGCGCTAGGTATGGCAACAGTGGTGTTGTTCGAGCACTGGCCTGTTCCCATCACTGGTGTGGCTGTTTCTGGACCACTGGGCTGTTCCTATCACTGGTGCGGCTGTTGCTGCGGCGGTGGCTGCCATGCAGTGCTACATCCATTAGTGTAGGGACCCGCTTTAAAGAAGACACTGTGTAGTGGCAAGTGGGCTTATCCCGTCTGATAACACCGTATACTAAGAACCTCCTGTTCATTTTTGTAATTGTAGTAGTAGATCAACGGATAGTGTGAGGATGTGCGGTCCATGTCTCTCTCTTCCATGTGTATCCCTTTTGAGATACCTAATCTTGGAGAAAACGTAACAACCTGTAAAATAAAGTTAAAATATTTATTATGGTGAAGTGAATGGCGTGAAAGAAAAAAAATTATATAACAATGGCAGAATCAATTATTTTTTCCTCTTAAAAAAAGTGAACAACAGTTAATCAATGAGTTAGTAAAAACTATAAAAAAAGCTCTGCAAACCACCAGCACTCGCAAAGCTATGTTGATGAAAAAATAAAAAAAAAAGTTATGTCCCTTGGAATGTGACTACAAAGAAAAAAATTCTTAAAGGGGCTTTTCCATCTCACACATTGATGGATCATTTGATCAATATCAGATAGGGAGTTACAGTTGAAACCAGAAGTTACATACACTATATAAAAACACACACAGTCATGTTTTTCTCACTATCTGACATGAAATCAGAATAAACCTTTCCCGTTTTAGGTCAATTATGAACCAAAATTATTTATATTTGACAAATGCCAGAATAATGAGAGAGAGAATTTTTAAGGTATTTTTATTACTTTTTGCAAAGTCAAAAGTTTCCATACACTAGGATTACTATGCCTTTAAGCAATTTAGGACAGCCCATATGATGATGATGTCATGCCTTTGGAAGCATCTGATAGATTTATTGGCAAAATCTGAGTTAGAGACACACCTGTGGATGTATTTTATAAGCACCCCAGAAATACACTGCTTCTGTGTGTAACATCATGGGCAAGTCTAAACTATCAGCCAAGATATCAGGAAGAGAACTGTGGACTTGCACAAGTCTGGATCATCCTTGGAGCTAATTTCCAGAAACCTGAAGGTGCCTCATTCATCTGTACAAACAATTATACGCAAGATGGGAATGTCCAGCCATCAAACCGCTCAGGAAGGAGATGGGTTCGGTGTCTCAGAGGTGAACGTGCTTTGGTCCGACATGTGCATATCTATCCAAGAACAAAAGCAAAAGACCTTGTTAAGATGCTCACGAAAGCTGGTAAGATTGTGTCATTATCCACAGTGAAACAAGTACTGTATCAATATGGGCTGAAAGGCCACTCTGCCAGGAAGAAGCCATTACTCCAAAAGAAGTATATAAAAGACAGATTAATGTTTGCAAACACAGGAACAAAGTCTGACAAAACTAAAATTTAACTGTTTGGCCATAACAACCATTGTTACATTTGGTGGAAAAAGGGAGAAGCTTGGAAGCCTAAGAACACCATCCCAACTGTGAAACATGCAGATGGTAGCCTCATGTTGTGGGGTTGTTTTGCTGCAGAAAGGACTGGTGCACGTCACAAAACAGATGGCATCATGAGGGAAAAAAGATTATGTGGCAATACTAAAGCAACTTCTCGATACATCAGCCAGGAAGTTAAAGCTTGGGCAGAAATGGATGTTCCAAATGGACAATGACCCGAAGCATACTGCCAAACTGGTTACAAAGTGGCTTAAGGAGAACCAAGTCAATGTTTTGGAGTGGCCATCAAAAAGCCCTGATCTCAATCCTATTGAAAATTTTCGGGTAAAGCTGAAAAGGCAGGTGCGAGCAAGGCGACCTACAAACATGGCTCAGTTACACCAGTTCTGTCAGGAGGAATGGGCCAAAATTCCTACCAACTATTGTGAGAAGCTTGTGGAAGGATATCCAAAACGTTTGACCCAAGTCCTCCAGTTTAAGGGCAAAGCTACCAAATACTAATAAAATGTATGGAAACTTTTGGCTTTACAGAAGGTAATAAAAATGACTTAAAAAATTCTCTCTCTCATTCTGGCATTTGGCAAATATAAATAATTTTGGTTCCTCATTGACCTAAAACGGGTCAAGTTTATTCTGATTTCATGTCAGATAGTGAGAAAAACATGCAGATGTGTCTCTTTATATAGTGTGTGTAACCGCTGGTCTCAACTGTAGGTGGGACGAGAATCTATCTCGAGAACAAGCCCCCGAAACTGCCATTTCAGAAGAGAGAAGTGGCTGCGCTTGCACTCCGCATTTTCTTTGACATGAATAGAGAGGGACCATACAAGCAAGGCAAAGTATCCATTCTGAAACGGGAGCTACAGAGGTCTGTTCTCAAAATCGCTGTGGGCCCCGCCCCTATCTCACTATGATGGAATATATTATCTATAAATCATCAATGTATATAGTGGAAATATCCCTTTAACCCTTTACTGACATGGGAAGTACTCTACTCAGCAGGGTCAGCGAGTCCTTCATACTGGATCTCTCCTGGGGAGGGAAGGAAAATATGAACATCAGCGCCTTCAGAATACACGTACTAATAAAGCAGCATCTAATGGCCGCCACACAGAATCTCAGGGCTGCCAACACTGAGCGGTAAACGCTTACTAGAGGACTGAATTTCCATTAGCTTCGATATAAATGGATGGTGAGCAATCATTGGAAATTGGAGCCTTCATTTGACTGGAAGTCTCTGATTAGCTTAAAGGGTCAGCAACATATTTCTTTTCATATATAGTTAGGCGATATGCGACTGTTAGAAGGATTTTATTTTGTATATAGAATTCTTAAAAATTCCCCCAAGTACATTAAAGGGGTTGTCTCACTACATTGATTCATCTTACCTCAGTCTTGTTTTCTTGGTTTCACTTTGAATTCAGGGGCTTTTACTAGGCTTCAGTAGAAGCCAGGTTTGTAGTTATAGCAACCAGTGCTGACAGCCTAGCAGGAGAGATCAAACAGGTCTGTAGCTATAGCAACCTGAGGAGCTGATGCAGTCCATGCACAAGAGGATATCTAGGAATAGGTAAGATACTGGTAATTGACATATATTGCAAAATGACTTGTTTTTATAAGAGCTTTAACATAAAAAGCAATCCTTGTAGTGAGACAACCCCTTTAATCTCTCTGACTTCCCTGCTGTGAGCTCTGACTACACAGCAGTGAGAAGATTGCTACTCCTTCTTTCTGGTTAGCTCTGATCTGAGAGGTGTATGTTCTGTCAGCTGTGCATCTGATAAGTGTGAAGACACCCTTTTATACATTGCTCATGGTCTTGTTTGTTTGTCGGCCATGATGAAAAATAGAAGACAAGAAGCAGACTTACCTCCTGGGCACCCTTGTTCTGTCGCCGCGCATGTGACCGCTGTGGCCTGTGATTGGCTGCACTTGTCACGTGAACAATGAGCTTCAGAGCTACAGCCAGGTTCACCGGAAAAGCAAAGGAACAAGGACGTCCACTAGGGAAGTATTCTTCTGGTCGGCAATTTTTGATCATGCCCCGACCGAAAAATGAACATTCTGAGCTGGGATGGAGCTGCAATACCACACACAACCCATGGACAGGGGTGGCGCTGTTTCAGGAAGGAAGCGGCCATGTTTTTCTAATCCTTACTTTTTAATAAGGATTAACTTTCCTTAGTATGGAAAGTGGAGAAGCTTGTACCGCACCTACCTTATCAGTTTCCCTCCAGAGATGAGAGCCTGCCCTGTATAGAGGAGGAGGATGTGTTTGCTCATAATCCATACAACGGTTATAAAGGTCATACACTTAACGCTGGATGTTATTAGCTCGATGTATTACGCTTCGCTAGACGACTTGATTTGTCTCAAGGTTAATTCCATCTTATTTCTATAGACATCAGTACTGCACCCTCCATGGTGGCCATATTATACACTAACGGGCCACAATAAGGACACAGTCATGGAGACCATATGATACCAACAACACTACTGATATGTGAGCCCCATTATGTCTATGCACTTCCATAGGTGGTGGTGTTACGTGTACTAAGAGTCCCTGATCTCCTGGATATTGGTGTTGTCTTTTTTCCAGAAACTGTATCTAGTATTGGAACTCAGGCCTACTGTAAAATTGCACCATGTCCTATCAGTGTGTAATGCAGTCATACAGGAGGAAACCTCCCGATCCGACCCTTCTATAGCAGCCAAAATAATGAGCCGCTCTGTAATGGTGTGGCACTACCAGGCATAGCCGTCTGTCCAGACAGGACCAGCCCCTCCTTTCTGCTGGCTGGAGACCATCAAACACTGACGGACTTCTTTTCAGATACAAACATAAGGTCCCTTATCTTGGGACGAGAGCCTGGAGCGATCACATGCCCCTGTCAGACCATTCAGAGGTGCGCAGCCCAACCGGTCATATGAAGAAGAAAACAGAAGATCATAGGTGGGCGAGTGCAGCACAGCCCTGCAACAGAGGTGACCGCTGCAACCAGGTTGGCGGCTGTAGTGTTGCCGTGTCCAGCCGGAAGAAGAACTTTCTTCCAGACCCTGCTCCATAGTAAAAGGGGTTTATCCATGAATGAAACTGCGCTGCACAGGTTGTGCATGAGAATGAGGAGGGCGATGCTTACAGCTGTCCTCCCCATTCACTGCTATGAGGGATTCAAATATAGCCCTAGGTGCCAGGGCTGTGGAGTCGGTAAGCCAAAGCTCCAACACCTAAATTTCCCAAACTCTGACCCCCTCATACACGGCGCATGTTTAAGTGATAACTTTCCTGTAGTAAAATGGTAACATCAGGCTGTTTATCACCTTACGATGCAATAATCAAACTAGGTAGAACATACACTGACAAGCAAAATGGTAACAATTTTTAAACTTGTGACTTTCAGGCTCCATATCTCAGCATCCACTACAGCTTTGAACGTGAGACGACCATCATTTTATAGACAATCATCTTACCTCTCTTATACATAAATGTGACTTGCAAGTATTTAGCATCTGGTGAGGTCTGCAGATTCTTGTCATGTAACTGCATTGTTACCGTTTTGTTCTTAAAAGTCAAAATGTACATTTTCTATTACTTTCTTAGTATTTGGTAAATTCACATTTGGCTTTCAGCAGTGCCTGAATCCTTCTGGGTTCTGAATCAGATTCAAGCATAACCAAAATCTGATCCCAGGTCTCTTCCCAATGTTGGTGCTTATTAGACTTGAGTATGTAAACAGCTTTATCTTCAACTCTACCCACAAGTGTTCAATTGGGTTGAGGTCTGGGACTATGGAGGCCAATACATTAACTGTACTAAATTGTCATTGAGCTGAAATGGAAGTAGCCTCAAAGGGGCTATTCTGTCCTTGTTGGGGTCCAAAAATAACAAAGGGTGCACCGAGAAAACTTCACAACTTGCCCTGTTGCTATGAAAGTGCTTTCTGAATTAATTCACAAAATGGCAGCTTTTTTATGCTTTTGCAGATTAGTAAATAAGAAGCATCACATGTACCTGGCTGTGAGGGTCTATTGGCACGTCCTTATCTCCAGACCCCTCCTCACAGCTCAGGAATGTTTAAACACAGGGTGTAACTTCAGAAAAAGTGCCATCTTGGATCACACGGTGAATGTCTCTACAAACTACTACAGGCGGCCATTTTGTTAACCTATTAGTGACGAGATATACAGACAGCTTTTACATGCTGTATTACATAGGTATGTGCCTACTATATGTATGTGAGGTATATACTAATACATTAATGGAGACACAAAGGATCACACATATATAGAACCTTTGTTCTCATCCACAACAGAGCCATTCCTTCTCCAACCTTAACGTCTGCTTCGAGTCATTGTCCTGCTGGAGCACTCTGTCGTCCTTTTCATACCCATAGTACTCGAGTGTATGAAGGAACTCATCTTGTAGGACCCTCACATAGAGCTCAGCATTGAGATCAACATCAATCCTGGTCACGTATTAAACATCTTTGGCTGTGACCCCTCCCCATATCCTCAGGCTTCTTCCACCAAACCTGACAGTTCTTCCAGCTTCTCGACCCATTAGTTCTTTTCCCTTGATTCTTCCAAACCCATTTGCCCCCATTAGAGCCAGGTCTGACTTTCATCTCATTGCTCCAAATCCCACGTTTTCATTTTTCTGACTTTTTTGTAAACTCTTTGCCGACACTTCTTATGATGACATTGAAATTGAGGCTTCTTCACTTTTCTCGGGCCATCATTCCAGACCTGTGTAATGTGTGTTGCCCAATGCTTGCATGGATGTCTGTGACCTCACTCTTAAGAAACCTATGAGCCGCCTCCACTGCCGTGTCTTAGCTTCAGAACTGATCGTCCTTGTGATGAGTGACTTGGTGACTGATATTTTGACTGGATGTCCACCTCTTGGCTTTGGAATGGATGGACAGACATTTGGCATTCTTCCAGCTGTCAGGGCCTCACATGATGCAATTTGGCAATTTTCTTGGCCGAGAGACGCTATCGATGAGCTGGATGATGCTGCTTCTCTTCTCTTGGGAAATCTTCATGGATGCTTGAACCAGTGACCTTTCACTTGGGAATTAGCCTTATAACACTCTGAGCTATTAGGGAATGTTAAAACAGGTTGTAATTTCTAGTAACAAGAAGAAAAAGATTGTCCACCACCAGGAGCAAAACAGTAACATCTGCAGAACTACACATATGCTAAATAGTTGCAGGTTAAAGTTATGTATGAGAGACAAGATGATTGTCTATAAAATGATGGGAGTCTCACGTTCAAAGCTGTAGTGGATGGTGAGATATGGAGCCTGAAAGTCAAAAGGTCAGAACATTGTTACCCTTTTGCTTTTCAGTGTAAAATATACTTATTGGATACGACTTTAGAACACAAAAAAAACTTTATTAAATTGAAAACGTCCTGAATAACATTTGTGGAGTCTATAACCTCAAATCTGATCTCATTATTTCCAGGCTAGAGAACGGCCTCTCTACACTAACTAGGGGGCAAAGTGGTGACCAAAGGGGCAACATCTCTAACAATGTCAGGGTATAAAGGAATTGCCCCATGCACAGTTCTGATAAATGGTTGGACTCTTCTACTTCTTTGAAAGCAGGTGAAAAATGTTGCTGAAATCTGGTCGATCTGTTTGTTACGGGAGCGGAATCTTCCCCCCTGGGGCAGCGCTTTGCCTGCTCCATGTCATCACTTACACTCCTGAAGATATGGAAGCAGGAGCACGGGCCAGACCCAATACCTCTTGCCTCTGCTTTGAATGAACTGGACCAACTTATTATATAATTTTGGAGGCAGAGTCGGTCCATTTTATGAAGACTCCAACTCCTACAAAATGAACTCCAACTCCACAGTGCTGCTAAGTGCGCTCAGCTATATTCGGGAGCTCCCATAGAAGTGAATGGAGAGGACGCCCGCATACCCGCCTCATTGTTGTGCAGTGCATTTCATTTGTTGGAAAACCTCTTTTAACTTAAAAAAACGGGATTTGGACGACGCTTAACTGGAATAAAACAAACGGATGGGCCAAAGTACGACTTTTATCCCGCCCCTATTGACCTGCGAACTATAGGTCACCTACATTACAACGCCTGGAACCTGAAAGTGATGCAATCACAAAACTTATTTTAGTGCCACCTTTTATTTTAAAACAATTATTTTAAAAACCTTAGAAAAAAAAAAAGACTTATTTTGACTGTTTCCCCGAGTATAATAATAAGATCTAAGCCTTATGCATGAGAAGTAGAATAAGTGAGAAGGTTGAAACCCACAAGTACTGAAATAAAAAAAAAAAGTTCCTGGTCTTGAAGGGAGGTTAAGGACGCAGCTTGGACCAGACAATGGGGCCAAAACTTGTCTCTGCACTTCTTTTGTCTGCATAGGGGCAGCCAAGGAGAGTACACGGCCGGATGGGCCTTAGGCCTGACACTGATGGGGAAATCTCCAGGACAGCTACATTTTAGAAAAAAAAAATTAAACTTAATGAAAATAGTACAACACCCGCTGCGAGGTGCAGGGCGTAACAAGCCGACAGACATGGGGTCAGTGTGGGCTCCGATCAGCACAACCACTTAGGGCCCACGGTTGCTATTGACCGAAGCATTTGGGGGGTTCAATGGCCACTCACACAGGACATCAATGGCCACATCCCACAAGCACAGTGAACGTCAGGGGGCGCAGGACGGGGTGAGGCAGCTCCAGGAGCACAGCGCTGCCGCCCCCATCAGTGAGGACTTCTGCCATCAGCAGAATGAAGAGGTCTCGGTGCTAGAGCCCCACTATGTGATTATAGCCCCCGGCCACAGGGGGCGCTCACACTGCAGGCTCCGCTAGAGGCCGCTGTCAGGAAACCATAGAGTGAGAGCTATGACCTCCCCCTTGTCCACACTGCGCCTGTCCCCCTCTGCTCCTATGCTGTCCCATCAGCCGCTTATCCCCCTCCGCGCCCATGCTGTCCCATCAGCCGCCTCTCCCCCTCCGCTCCTATGCTGTCCCATCAGCCGACTCTCCCCCTCCGCTCCCATGCTGTCCCATCAGCCGCCTGTCCCCCTCCTCTGCACTCACCTCTCGCTCCCTGTTTCCCACGCTACTTCCTCATTCCCTTCCTCACTGCGCCGCAATGCATGCTGGTACCCTCCGCGGCTGCCTCCCTCCGGTCACTCGCAGAACTAACTTCTATTCCCTAGAGGCCGAGGAGACTGTCCCTGCGCTGTCTCCTCCCGGACGCCATTTTTGGTTAGACATTTAGTTTTCGTCTGTACAGAACAGACTCCGGAAACATGGCGCTTATACCTCCTTACCGCAGATTGGTTTCCATTATGTGTTCAGCCTCTTGTTCCCTGCATGTACCGGACCAGTGACGCAGGAGGAGGCGGAAGTCGGCTGTGTTTGGAGCCGAGCTACGGGTGAAGAGGAGCGGTAGCTGCGGTCAGTAATCCGGTGTGATGCTGGAGGGTGATGGCGGGAGTGCTGGGGTGTCTGGAGCCTGGGAGCTGCCTGACGTGGGTTCCTCCCCGTGTGGGGTGTTACCAGGCTGTGGTATTAGGAGCCTCGGGTGATAGCGGGTTATTAGCAGAGATTAGAGGCAGAGCTGCCCCCTCCGGGTCACTGCTGGATAGATATAGAGAGTGAGGCTCCTGTCAGTGTCATGGTCTATGCCCTGACAGAACCATCAGGAATGGCCCCGGTGGCTCCAGAACCTTCCCAGAGCCTTGTATCTAGGTTCTCCGGTGTCGTCGCCCCTCCCCCGTCATCACAGGGAACTGGGCCACTGTGTAGGCAAAGCTGGTGACGGCCACCAATCCCTCTGGAGGGAAGTTCAGTAATAAGGGCATCTGTCACTGCGAAAAGCTGAATCGTCTGAACAGCGCCTTAGGGTATGTTCACACGGCTTATTTTGAGAAGTAATTGCGGGCGTATTGTGCCGCGTATTTGCGCTTCATACACGGCGAAATACGCGGCACAATTGCGGTAATCATAGCTCTCATAGAGGCCTCTGGATTACACCTTGTCCCCCTGCGCGTACGATACGATCGTCTTGTACGCGCGGGGAGATAGGTGACATGTCAATTATTCACAGCGAATACGTTCCGCAAGTAATGCATGTCTATGGGGCCGGCGGGCCTTCCCCCCCCGTGCCTCAGGAGTACGCGCCGATCAGCGTGACTCCCAAATCACCCGGCGTATTGCAGCGTATAATGTACCTGCCGCAATTACACCGTGTGAACATAGCGAGTCTCTGGCGTAGATGTAACAATCTCCGGTATTATGCTTGTAAGACACTGGTAAGGCCTGGCCGCACCAACATATACATAAAAACCACCTGTAACGTCCCATTGTTTTAAATAGGAACGTGTATAAAAAAAAACTGTTGATGTCTGACAGGAACGGGGGATGCGAGGGCTGGGATCTCACGGGCACAGAGGCCACACTAAAGGAGGTAGAGCCCACTGCCGGGAAAAGGAAACCGCATGCAGAGAGGTCTCTGGGGCACAAACCGTCTCGGACACACATTCGGGCCCCACCTCCTTGGGGGCGACCAGGGGTGCACTACACCACAACGACACTCAGCCTAGACTACAAGTACCACCCGTCCCCCCACATGGTCCAGACCCCCAATAACCCCCACCACCACCACCACCTTTCACGGTCTAGAAAGGAACTAGAAATAACACTATACCAGCAGTCACCTAAACTCTCCAGAGGTATTCGTGGTTAAGGCAACAAGGCAAAACCATCAACATTTTAAGCTTTAATATTAAGCAGTACTTAGTTACAAAAGTTACACCGTAAGGCATAAAAACATGCAGAACAGGGATAAAGAGGGTTAAAATACGAAAAAACAGATCTTTTCCAATATGATCGGTTTAGAATCTGGGCTGAGGAGTAGGGCTGAAGGGAATCAGACAGACCCACGCTGTTGAGATCTCAGGGATTGGACAGTGGTTTCTGACGAGCCAAGGTGTTTTATGGAAACTCAAACCCCTCTCCCCAAGCTTAGGTTACAGAGGAGATGGCTCATTACATGCAGGGGACACTAAGAAAGTCATAAGTCCTCATAGGAGTCTCCTAACCAGATATCATGACTGCCAAGTTCCCCGGTATGAATATACCAACCCAAGCATCCCAAATGTGAATATGACAGATTCATCATTTGGGCCGATTTCCATTTCTGTGGTTCCCTAAAGCCTAAAATTCTCGCAAATGAGTGAGGAGGTGCGGTTGGGTTCCTTGGTAATAAGTGAGTTATGGATTTGGTTGGTTTATAATTTCTCCATTGTCCTCTGCCATGTGCGCAGCTGTCTAAGGGACCTGGTGACATATTGTCTGGCTCATGTGTATCCCGCTTCCATCTTTCCTACTTAACACGTCTGCATTGAAGTTCATAGCTGACAAAATGGCCCAATAGGATGGTGCATGCTCAGTAACCCCACTGATCTCAGTGACTGCAGGAGTTTCAGAAAAAGACATCATAATACATTATATACAACAAAACAGGTAAACTGGAACTAAAAACTTCCCTCCAGAGGCTCATTGTCCTTAAACTGTCAATTATTGTATGTTTTCTGTGCGTAGTTAGGGTGGAAAACATGACGGAAGCCGGAATTCAGATTAGCCCAATTGGATGGAGCTTGTCTGCGTCCTAAATCTCTGTGACATTCAATCGTGTCTCTAAGCTTATAATCAAGGGTATTTTTCCAGAATAAAACTGCATTGGGCCTTATGTATGAGAACGGTCTAGAGTAAGACTTTCCTTGTTGCTCATAGCAACCAATCGGAGCTCAGCTTTCACTTCATATAGGACTCTGGAAAAATGAAAGGGACGCTCTGATTGGTTGCTATGAGCAACAAGGAAAGTCTTAGACCTAGACAGTTTTCATACATGTGGCACTCATGTGAATCCAGATGAGTTGGGCTCTACAGTCGCTGCCTGACTCATCATGTGGTTGTCGGCTGAAGGATTTCTCTCCAGAATCCCATTCCCCTATACACATGGCCCTGCAGACATCCGCTCCAGATAAGGAGAAAGCCGCTGTCAGGCTTCTCTAGTGATGACCTATCTTGTAGAGAAGAAAATAATTAGATAGTTGTCATTCAGCATCCACAAGTTAGGGAGTCGGGAGGCCCCCATACAGTTCAGGTGTTTGGCAGGTTGAGCCGTAAGGAGTCCCGGAGGACCCCATATATATGAGGTGGTTGGCAGGTTCAGAAGTCCTGGAGGCTCAGATATACATTAGATGGTCAGAAGGTTTATCAATCAGGAAGCCCCCGTGTACTAGTGCATATTAATAAAATAGAAAATCATCAAAAAGTTAATTTATGTCAGATATTCAAGTGACATAAAGAAACCTACATATACAGTGGGAAAAAAGTATTTATTCAGCCGCCAATTGTGCAAGTTCTCCAACCTCAAAAGATGAGAGAGGCCTGGAATTTACATCATAGGCGCCCTCAATGAGAGACAAATGAGAAAACAAATCCCGAAATCAACATTGTCTATTTGGAAGAATTTTTTTCAAATTATGGTTGAAAATAAGTATTTGGTCACCTACAAACAAGCAAGATTTCTGGCTCTCACAGACCTGTACCTTCTTCTTTAAGAGGCTCCTCTCTCCTCTGGTATTTCGGAAGCTGCGCAGTGTGTGAGCTCTTCATGTGCTGTTGTGAAATTGTATCGTGAGTGGACAAATGGCCCATTACAAGTAAGCGATGTGGAAGCTGTGGAGCACCACGTGCTACTGATGTGAGAGGTGAACAACAGCTACGAAGTACACGATGGTGGATGAAACGCTACAATGGAGCAGCTCGCCACCAAAATGGACCACAACGCTACCAGATATGTGTCTAACACAGTGGTTCAGTGAAGCCAACAGTGTATGGAGCTCCGAAGAAGACGGATGTCACTTAGAAAGTTCTATCCAGGGCTGTGGAGTCGGAGCCTATTTTGCAGGAGTCGTCATAAAAGGGACTGACTCCCAAAATATATAATAAGTTGGTCCAGTTAGTTCGATGCAGTGCAAAGAGCAAGAGGAATTGGGTCCAGCCAGTGCTACTGTTCCCATATCTTCAGCCTCATCACATAAGGAGTGTAATTGATGACATGGAGCAGGCAAAGCGCTGCCCCAGGGGAAAAGATTCTGCTCCCAGGGCAAACAGATTTCAGTAACATTTTTCACCTGTTTTCAAAGAAGTAGAAGAGTTCAACCATTCATCAAAACTGACTGTGGTTGAGGCAATTCCTTTATACCCTGACACTGTTAGAGATGTTGCCCCTGTGGTCACCGCTTCGCCCCCATCCCCCCAAGTTAGTGTAGAGAGGCCGTT
This sequence comes from Phyllomedusa bahiana, assembly GCA_025379985.1. NCBI lineage: Eukaryota > Metazoa > Chordata > Amphibia > Anura > Hylidae > Phyllomedusa > Phyllomedusa bahiana. The sequence continues at coordinate 93,583 of JAODAL010000682.1, forward strand.
CTCTAGCCTGGAAATAATGAGATCAGATGTTAGGTCATGTATACAGGGTCTGATGGAGGCCATACTATTTCTCAGAACAAATTCAGAGACTTCACATGTTAATTCTTATTATTTTGTTAGTATTTGGGAAATCCACCTTTTGGTTTTCAATCCTGCCTCAATCCTTCTGGGCTCTGGATCAGAGTCAAGCACATCTTGACTAAAATCTGATCCCAGGTCTGTTCTACACATTTCCAATGTTGGTGCAGATTGGACTTGGATACAAATACAGCTTTTTCTTCAACTCTACCCACAAGTATTCAAAAGATCTAAACATTGTTACCCTTTTGCTTGTCGGTGTCTGTTCTACCTAAATAGCTTGATTATTGTATCATAAGGTGATAAACAGCCTAATGTTACCACTTTAATACAGTAAGGTTATCACTTAAACATGCGCTGAGTATGAGGGAGTCGGAGTCGGGGCTTTGACTTGCCGACTCCACAGCCCTGGTTGCATCTGCAGAAAAAGCTTCAAGTTCCCAGAGTAACTGTTGCAGGAAGCACACAAGCAGGTGGTGGCCGGGTTATGGTCTAGGGCACAGGTGTCAAACTGGCGGCCCTCCAGCTGTTGGGAAACTACAACTCCCATCATGCATTTGTTAAAGCTTAAGTTCCCAGAGTAACTGTTGCAGGAAGCACACAAGCAGGTGGTGGCCGGGTTATGGTCTAGGGTATGTTTTTGTGCCATTCTCTGGGCCCCTCATCCATGTGGAAGGCCCTCTCAATCAATTTTGGTATGAAACCATCCATGCAGATGACATATACTCTTACGTGCTAATTATCTTCTATGGGGCAGATGGGATCTTCCAGCTAGACAATGCAAAATGTCTGGAAATGTCCAGCATTGGTTGAAAGGGCATGTGCAGGACTTCCAAGTACTACCCTGGCCACCTTATTTCCTAGACTGAAATCCAACTGAGCATCTGGGGGAGCACATCTATGGATCCCCCCACACGCTCTCCGGCAGCTGTGGGATGCAGTCAGCATGGCTCCAGGTACCTGTGACAACTGAGCAGGACCTTATTGTGTCACCTCCAGCCTGTGTAGCTGCTGCACATGGTTGCTCTGGATATTAGCTGGTGGTCATAATAATGTGACTCAGCGGTGTATAATTCAGCCTCTAAACAGAGCTGATAGGAGACCAGTGTAGTAGATCATAAAGCTTAGTTGGTCATCCATCTGTGGCCACCGGGAGACACAGTAACGTTTCTACAAATTAGACCAATTTATAGATTGAGAAAGGGGTCAACTACGTCAACCAATGCACAGAACCAACAGCCATTCACAAAAAGAACAACTGAAGGCTCTTTCCCCCACAGGTATCCTAAGGTGTAAAACACTGAGCAGCAGACCCCGTACATCTCGATACATAGGGGTTTCTGCCCCCTCTTTGCAAGGGACAGGTCTGTGCTCTCTGGTAGGTAATCTGCATTTGGGTGATAGTGGTGACATGTTAACCCTCCTCCACGGCTTGTGACGTTATTTCTTATGTGGACATGTCTGAAATGAGTGTATTCTACATGGTATTTCTATCTATGGCCTCATCTACGCTGCACTAGTTTTTGGTCAGATTTTTAAGTGGGTTCAGTATTTAGAATAGACTAAAATCTGACTGTAACCTGTGCCCCGTAGATCGCAATAGAAAATCTGAGCTGTGTAGACTGAACAGCTCAGATGTTCTATTTTTGGATTTCTTAACCTATGTTTTACGACAGATTCTAGTTCAATTCAATGTATTAGGGCCGGAGGAAATCAGAAAACCAACCTCAGAAGCCGCAACAAAAGATGTGGTACAGAGATATCAGAATACTGTTGGATTTTCTCAGACTTTTAACATTGCTGTGTAGATTTAGCCTCAAGGGCGAACGTTACTTCACAGTCAATCAGACATGTCTAAAGTTATGGGTGAAAATCGGGATGGTCAAATGTCCGAGAATTCATGTTTTCTTTACCTCAATGGTTAAGAAAATTCTCATCCTATACTTCAGAACAAGTTTCAATGAAATGTTTTGTCCATTGCCAAAGGAAATCAATCCTACAGGGGGATGTCGCTTTGGACAACCCATCACCATTGTGGCCAGTACTTGGCGGCTGTGGTTATGTGGTGGGTGTTGCTACACAGTGATTGTAGGGCCCTGGTACTAGCGGCATGGGGATGATGCCAAATGTGAAGAGAACCCGTGCTTGTTCTTGACACATCTGTTGTAGAAAACAATAGTGTTCCTAGTGAAATAACAATCCTGGAGCATCTTCTCCTATACCCCTGTACTGTTCCTCTGTTATTCCTTCTAGAAAGGTATCACTGAATCTGTCAGATGGGTGTGACCAATTGGGGCTGTGTCACTATACAGTCTGACATTGTCCAATCAGTGCTGACAGTCAGTGTGTGAAGGGATACACCCACAGTTGGTAACACCCAGCTGACAGATTCAGTGATACATTTCTAGAAGGAATAACAGAGGAACAGCACAGAGATATAGGAGAAGATGCTGCAGATTATTTCACAGGTAGCACAAGAATTTAGAAAACGGACATATTGGGAACCTTTATAGGTCTGTTTAAATGGTAATTCAATTATCTTTTGAAATTGATTCTTTTCGACAATTACAATCTGCAAAGCCCAGTATGGAGAACCCCATTAAGGAGCAAGTTCCATGATTGATTTTTTATTTGCCATCAACAAGAAGTTCTAGGCAATGTTCACACGGCCGTACTGAGCTAAATACGGGCGAGATACGTCCCAGTCATTACGGTAATCCACAGTTCTCATAGAGAACTATGGATTACGTCTCCTCTCCCCGGGCGTACAATACGGCGAGCGGGGAGAAAGTGACATGTCAATTACTAGCGGCGAATACGCGCCGCTAGTAATGAATGTCAAAGGGGCCGGCGGGCTGCCCCTCCCCCTCTCGCGGGAGTCAGTGCGAGCTCCCGAAGTCCCAGTGTAATTGACCTTCTATAGTTTCCCTATGCAAGGTTGTAGCCCAACTCCTCTGGTTTTGATTTGTCATCTGGTAGATGTTGAATATCATCCTGTTTTTTTTTTCTTTACCCCAGACTGAACCCAGCACCTGAGATGTTTGCTCCCGGCGGGTCCGGTGGTTCTTCCATGCCGAGGAGAAGAGGTCATGGGGCTCATGCCCTTCCCAAGCAGCCGGAAAGAAGCTTGGCATCAGCCCTGCCTGGTGCCTTATCTATCACAGCCTTGTGTACTGCCCTGGCAGAACCAGCTTGGCTACATATCCATGGGGGAACCTGCAAACGTCAAGAGTTAGGGGTGGCAGATGTACTCGGAACGGAGGATCCTGAGCTTCTTACAAGTAGGTTTAAAGAAACGGTTTTCAGAGGGATTTTACTTCAAAATAAACACAGGTTCCTGTTGATGCCAGCTCCAACCAGGGCTGTGGAGTCGGAGTCGTGGAGTCGGAGTCGGTGCCTATTTTGCAGTCGTCATAAAATGGACCGACTCCTACTCCCAAAATATACGATTAGTTGGTCCAGTTAGTTCTATGCAGTGCAAAGAGCAAGAGGAATTGGGACCGGACAGTGCTACTGCTCCCATATCTTCAGCCTCATCACATGAGGAGTGTAATTGATGACATGGAGCAGGCAAAGCGCTGCCCCAGGGAAAAGATTCCGCTCCCAGGGCAAACAGATTTCAGTAACATTTTTCACCTGCTTTCAAAGAAGTAGCAGAGATCAGCCATTCATCAAAACTGACTGTGGTTGAGGCAATTCCTTTATACCCTGACATTGTTAGAGATGTTTCCCCCTGTGGTCACCGCTTTGCCCCCAAGTTAGTGTAGAGAGGCCGTTCTCTAGCCTGGAAATAATGAGATCAGATGTGAGGTCATGTATGCAGGATCTGATGGAGGCAATACTATTTCTCTGAAAAAATTCAGAGACTCCACAAATGTTCCTGCAGTGTTTTGCATATTTACAATTGTTTTGTTTTCTAAAGTCAGATCCAATAAATCTATTTTACACAGCGACAAGCAAAATGGTAACAATGTTTTAAACTTTTGAGACTTTCAGGCTCCATATCTCTCCATCCACTACAGCTTTGTATATGAGGCTCCTGTAATTTTATATACAGTCATTACCTATCTACATAAATTTGACTTGCAAGTATTTAGCATCTGCTTAGTTCTCAGTTTCTTTCCTGTAGCTGCATTGTTACTGTTTTGCTCCTAAAAATCAAAATGTTAATTTGTATTATTTTGTTAGTATTTGGGAAATCCCCCTTTTGCTTTCAGCTCTGCCTGAATCCTTCTGGGCTCTGGATCAGATTCAAGCAGGTCTTAACCAATATCTGATCCCAGGTCTCTTCTACACGTTCCCAATGTTGGTGCAGACTGGACTTGGATACAAATACAGCTTTTTCTTCAACTCTACCCACAAGTGTTGCTTGTCAGTGTCTGTTCTACCTAAATAGCTTGATTATTGTATCATAAGGTGATAAACAGCCTGATGGGACCATTTTACTACAGTAAAGTTATCACTTAAACATGCGCCATGTATGAGGGGGTCAGGAGTCGGAATCGGGAGTCGGAGGTTTGGGAAATTGAGGAGTTGGGGCTTTGGCTTGCCGACTCCACAACCCTGGCTCCAACATTGGTTAAAATGGGTTTTCCCATCATTGAGCCTGCTCTTCACAGCCAGCTTCAGGCTCCAACTTCCTGTTCACGCTGTGGGCAGTTCTACAGCAGTGACTGACATTTCAGCTCTACTGTTCCTAGCCGAAGAGATGAAGGCCACAGAGCTTTAAAGAGTTACATTTTTTCAGTAAAAAAAAAAAAGCTGCTGATAAGACACAGAAGGTAGTGATGTCACCATCCAACCAGAGCTGCTAGAGCAGAGGGGTGGTTGGTGACCTAGGAAACCTTCTATGAACAAGCAGGAGATAAGAACCACTCTAACTTTGAAAGGAAGAATTTGAATACGATCTGACTAGTTAAGAAGGTTGGTAGGGGTGGGCGAGATGCAGGGGGCTAGTAAATTCTTTATGTGTATACTTCCACTCTGTTCCAAAGGCAGGAGATCCAGCACCAAATAGTTAAAAAAAAAAAGTTAATTTGTCAAGCAGCATAGGCAAACCAGCGGACGCGTTTCAGGTCATTGACTCTTATTCGTAGCATACGTACACGCACACAATTCCAGATAATATAAAATAATTGGAAAACCAATTAAAAACGACCCATGTGCACACATACCCAAGACACCCACAAGTGAGACACCTGCACAGACCTCTCAAACAGCAATGGACCACATATATATGTATAACAGATCATTTCTACAGTTCAGACCTGTCGGGTATCTAGTTCTTAAAACTCACATCCAGTGGCAATTAATATAATCGCGTATAGGTATGTCATTCAAGATATGTGGAGAACAAACAGTACCGGTGACCTTCATAAACTTACACAATGCACACCTGCAACAACCGCATTAATCATTTTCATGGAGACTGAGCCATGTAGAACTGACAAGGGGGCCTTCACAGAACAGACTCGGAGACCAAAGGGAACCTAAGGACTTACCCTTTTTGGGGACAAAGCGACCTCCTTCATGTAAAATAGCAGCTAATTCCTGGTCTTGGAATAGCACTGGAAGATGTTTTTTGACTATGTCAGCCACCCGCTGGTACTGACTGCTATACTGTGTGGAGAACATGTTCACCTGACTAGAGTGCTGTGCCGTCCGGGCTCGCGACCTCGTGGTCAGCAAATCCCATCTCTTTTTCTTTTCCATAATCCCAGAAGCTCTCTCCAACACCCACCTCTGGTACCGCGTGCGTGTCAACCTCTTTGTAGAAGCAGACACCAGGTTCCGGTATGTGGCGTCCTCAGAACAGGCTCTCCTAATTCTTGTGAACTCACCTACTGGTGTGGACCAGATCTGCACATCTACGATGACAACTCTCCACATGTAAAATTGAATTTCCAGCAGTTGCCTTAGGATATAAGGAACTGACCATCTTTTCTGCATGAGGCTCACCAGTTAGGGTATGTTCACATGGCTTATTTTGGCGTGCATTTAGCCGCGTTATACGGAGAAATACACGCCGCAATTACAGTTACATCCAAAATATCCTCATTGAATGATATGATATTTTGTTGTCCATTGTTGTTTAAAATGTATGTGCAGACACGCCCACTTGTCGGTGGTTTTGTCATATGTGCACTTGGGACTTTTTTTTATTGGTTTTCCAATTATTTAAAATTATCTGGCATTCGTGTGTTTGCTATGAATAAGGGTCAATGACCCAAAACGCATCAGCTGGTTTGCCTATGCTGTTTGACAAATGAACTTTTAATGGATTTATAATAAAGATAAAGATTTTTTAAAACTATTTGGTGCTGGAGCTCCTGACTTTGGAACAGAGTTTGTCTTCCTGCCAGTCGCCCGCTGCTTATTCCATGCACCTCCGCAAAATATGCAAACTTGTATCTCCACATGTTAGCTGGCTCTGCCTTTGTTTCTATTGATGTACGCTTCCACTTAGCCAAGCCATTTGTGTTCCACTTGAGCACAATTATGCATTGTTCTTGTAGGTGCAACATTTCCCAAAGCCAGTGAGCTTTAAAGGGTCATTCCATATTGTAAAATCCATTCTGAGGACAGCCCCAGAGAATGTGGATATGGTCATGCTTGCGCAGCTCTCTCCCATTCACTTCTATGGGCGTTCTATAAATATCCAAGCACACATCTCGTTCTTTAAGGCTGGTTTGTAACAAGATTTCACAGGATGGAAAACACCCTTGAAAGCATCATGGACGTAGACAATCAAATACATCCCTTTAACTCCTAAGATCTTATTATCTAAGGTGTTCAATCTAGAAAAAAAGGCATCTAGGGCTTGACAAAATTGCTGCATATTGCTATGTATTACACATTTCAGCTCCACACAAGATTCTTCATAGGTGAAATCACTCCATACACTGAGTTGAAGTAAGTTCATACAATGTGGATTTGCAGCATTAATCCACCAAAGTCTGCGAGGAAATCTGCAGCAGCAAAGCCAAGCCAAATCATTCTTATTTGGAGCAGATCTTCTACAGTGGATCCAGGGGTAATTGACAGCAAGATTTGCAGTAGTAGTGCTATTTGCTGTTGTGTTTTTTTTTTTTGTTTTTTTTTTATGGATTTAACTTCCCTACTGAAGTCAGGTCTGTATTATAAATTGCTATACTGAATGTCTGTTTGATGGAAAATTTCCCAATTGTGGATTATTGTATGGTATTTCTATGCAGCTCCTCCATTGACAAATCTGGGTGGATAATCTTCAGCAAATCCTCTTTCGATTCTCCCTTGAAACATGTAGAACATGGAATAAAAATTGCTTTACCCTACAATTTATTTTTGAAACCTCTTTGTGGGCAGTCCATACACAATGTCAGCAACTGATTTGCAATGTGAACAGTTATAAAATTCTGGTAGCAATTTTTTTCCTTCAAGTCACTATTGGCAGTAGCACACATGGTGCTTGCAGTCAGTCTGGGAGGAAGAACATTTTACAATAGTTGGACCATTCTTGGGCTTCCAGAGTCTGTAAATGGCTGCTCATTTGAGAGAAAAGTTTCTTACCCTGCCATTATCTCCCCTATTCTTGTCTGAAGTGGAGCATGTTGTCAGGCCCTGCGAATGATCGCACCAGCTGTGCCCAACCGCTCGATTCATAGCTAATATTTGTTGCAGTCCATCCCTTTCATGTGAGGATGAGTTGTCTAAAGTAGACTTTCCTTTTAAAGAAGTTTTGCCATCTTGTTACTTCCAAGTCTGAGGCCAGCTCATAGCTTGCTACACGCCAGCCCCTGAGAAATAGATGGTCGTGTGCCTTTCTCCAGTTCATTTCAAAGGGATTTCCGAATACAGGCAAGTCCTCGACTTACCCCGTTCCGACTTACATCTGTTCCCTAGTTACAAACGGAGACTTATGGGGCATGTTGACACTTGTAGTTCCATGTTCCACAGCAGATAGTAGCTGTGGAATGACAAGTTCCAGCATGCCACAGCAGCACATGAGGTAAAATCTTCTTAACAGTGACACAGACAGCCAAAAACTCTTCCCTTCACTATACAAAATGGGGAAAAAAACTTTTGTGCTGGAATTACATTTAATAAACATACCTGTTCTGACTTACATACATATTCATCTTAAAAACAAACCTCCAGTCCCTATCCCGTTCGTAACCCGAGGACTGCCTGTACAGCAAAAGCAAGTGTGCTCGGATGTATTTGAAACTCTCATAAACCTGAATGGGAAGAACAGCACAGGCGTGACCAGCTTCCCGTTCTCTGAGGCCTGCTTTTAGCATGCTGCGAGCCGGCCTCAGGCCTGGAAGTAACAAGATGGCAAAACTCATTTGACGTGTGAGTGACCTAAATAACCTGATTTTCACTTATATATATTTTCAGAATTCTGTATGAACCATCAGACTATCCTCCTCCTCCGTGTCATCGCGGGGTTCTGCTTCTTGGGTATTTCCTGTAGTATGACGGCCTTCTTACTTGATGTCTTCGGTCCGAAACATCCTGCTCTTAAAATTACAAGGCGCTATGCTTTTGCCCATATACTCACAGGTATGTAATGTCGAGCTACCTAAGAACCCGCTTGTCAGTTTGGAAAAACATGTGTAGCACAGTTCACATAGCTGTTAAAATGCATTTGGTGAACCAAGATTTTGATACACTGGCTACCGTATTTTTTGGACTATAAGACACACTTTTTTCCCCCCAAATATGGGAGGAAAATGGTGGTACGTCTTAGCCCCGGTTCACACGGCTTATTCAAGCCCTAATTGCGAGCCGGATTGGGCTCGCAATTCCGGCTTGAATAAGGGGTGGGTGCGGGGGCACGGCCCGCCGGCCCCATAGACTTCCATTATCCACGGCGCGCAGTGCGCCTGAATAATGTGCAAGTGACTTTCTCCCCGCCCGGCGGATTCGCCGAGCGGGTAGGAGCGACGGAATCCACTGTTCTCTATGAGAACTGTGGATTACCGTAATTACTGCGACGGATTGGAGCCGTACTGAAGCGCAAATCCGGCGCGCAGTACGGTGCCAATCCACGCTGAAATAAGCTGTGTGAACGGCCCCTTAAAGTCCGAAAAATACGGTAGGTGCATCTTATGGTCCGTTGCGTCTTAAAGTCAGAAAAATACGGTATGTCCTTCCATTTCCATTTCTTTAGTGTGTCAATAAATTTAAAAGAAAAAAGTCAAGCAATTTTAAAATAGGTCTTAAAGGAGTTGTCACCATGCTGTTTCACAGAGCCAAATCCAGTTTTAGGTTTACGCTTCCTGTTCAGCTTCTGGGTGGTTAAACAGCAGCTCTTCTATTCCTAGCTGATCCTGTTAAGAGAGACATGGGTACTAGAGGTTTCTAAACAGCAGTGCACAAGGCTACAGAGCTCTAAAGGATTCCGTTTTATCAGTAAGTAACATAAACACGCTCCATAAGGCTATGTTCACACGGCTTAAAATGGGCTGTATTTCGGTCAGTAATTACACACCGAAGTGCGCTAATTACGGGCTGAAAACGGCCCATTCATTACGGTAATCCACAGTTCTCATAGAGAACTATGGATTACATCTCCTCTCCCCGCTCGGCAAATCCGCCGAGGGGGGAGATAATTGACATGTCACTTTCTAGCGGCGTATACGCGCCGCTAGCAGTGATTGTCTATGGGCCAGCGAAGTGCCGGCCCCCCGCTCCCGCCCCCGCTCCCGCCCCGGCCACATTGCTTAACTGCGGGGCGTAATTTCGCCCCGCAATTAAGCCGTGTGAACATAGCCTAAGACTGATAACAAACAGCAGGAAGTGAGGTCACCATCCCGGCCATTGCTGCTAGATCCTAATAGAGCAGAGAGAGGTGGTCGGTAACCTAGGGAAGCTTGTGTACACAAGCAGGAGATAACTGCTCTAGAGGAAGCAAAATCAGAACAGCAATGTATTTGGTTATAGTCTTTTTTTTCCTTTGTGTAAAGCTAGTCAGTGAAATGGGAATACTGCTTTTAATCAAAAATTCTTATTGTTTGTCCAGCTTTTACTATGTGTCTCCATGGGAGCAGTGAGGACACAATTTTGTTGTGTGTAATCTTGCAGTTTACAGTTTCATACTTTTTGATTTCCCCCCTACTTTATTCTGATATTTGATAAGAGATAAAGATATTTTGGAGAAGAAAAACCGTCATGTAAAGGATATGGACACCATTACACTGATTTTTTTTTATAATTGTTTGCTTCCTAGATACAGAATTTAGCAACTTTATAAATAGTCTTTATTAAAAAAAATTCCTGCAATTTTGCTGTTGTGGAGTGTGCGTAAGTCCTTCACCAAGATGATGGTATTGCTGAATCTCAAGCACTCGTCCTGTCCCTTATCACAGTGTTAAACATAGCAACAAGGAGGCTGTACATGGTAGATCAGGGCATAGGGCTGAGCATCAAAGGAGGGCAGCTCACTCAAGCTGTACGTTGGAAAAAAGTATACCCAAGACAGATTGCAGGAGGGGAAACACTTAGGCGAGGGGTACACAATATGTAGCCCCCAGTGCCCCTCTGTGCAGCCCCCAGCCATCAGGACACAAATATCTCCGTCCTCATATTTCAAAAAGTAATATTCCTCTTTTGACAGCTGCATACAGCCGGTTACACTGTTATGGTGGGCACTGTATGGCTGGGACTGTTATGGTGGGCACTATAGGGCTGTTTATGCTATTTTAAGCAACCTAAATCCAATAAAAACAGTTTTTGTATTATTTCTTCTTCAAAGTAGTATTTATGTTTGACCCAATCCTGGCAGATCCATAAGATCCAAAAAAATGTCCGATAAGTTTCAGACTCCAAAGTGGAGGAGATGATGCACAGAAGGCTATGTGTGTGTATTGTTCTCTAGTTATAGTTGTGAAACAGCCACTTTTGTAACCCCCGAAAACTACAACGAAAAAAGTAGTTACAAATGAAGTGCGAAAAAGATCTATAAGATTTACTGTGGCCCCTGGAAGATGTACAATATGAGTATGTGGCCCTTGGACCAGAAAATGTATACAGCCTAAATTAGGGGTGCACAACAAGTTGTGGCAGAGGGACTGCAGCTGGTCGCATTCCTCTGCCACTAACTGGCATACAGCAGAAGACCTGCAAGGTACGTGCCACTAAGGTGCCTGGCCTCATTGTTGGAAGCTCGGCAGTTAGGCGTCAGTTAACATAGGTTACTGACACTTAGGCCATGTTCACACGGCTTAAAATGGGACGTATCTCGCCACGTATTTCGCACCGTACTGCATGAACTACGGGGCGAGATACGTCCCAGTCATTACGGTAATTCACAGTTCTCATACAGAACTATGGATTACGTCTCCTCTCCCTGCTCGCACAATACAGCGAGTGGGGAGAGAAGTGATGTCAATTATTCATGGCGTATATGCGACGAGAATAATGCATGTCTATGGGGCCGGCAGGCTGACGGCCCCCCCGCCCCAGACCCGCCCCCATACACACGGTGTATTTGCGGGCCAAATACATCCCCGCAATTACACAGTGTGAACACAGCCTTAGTAGTGTTAATAAATCCAGGCCGGCTTTTCTGGAATGGCTATAGTGATGGGTGGAAGGCCATTCCCAAGTTCCTGGTCAGGTCTTATTAAAAGCCTGTTGCTCCAGATATTGAGTTTGCTTCCAGAAGTTTTGAGCAACATTAGAGCTGAGGAGCAGGCTCAACCTCCCCTCCCCCTCTCCCCAGGCTTGAGGGAAGCCTGTACTGTACTGGGTGGGAATGCAGTGTTTGTGGTGCTGGGTAGTAGGCTCAGGCCACAGTTAGAGAGGGTTTTCTATGTTTTTCGTTAGTGGCCAGACGGCCTAGGATTTATTTTGTTTTGGTTTTCTGTGTTTATTCTTGCTTGAGGAATAAAGCTGGCTGAGGCCAGTGCCATATCCACTGACCAGAGCAAGCTAAAGTGACCCTTGGACTGTCCAGGATGGCGGCTGGACTCAAGCGAGTGCCTACAAAGTGTAAAGAAAAAACAGAGCATCCACAGGAAGCTCTAGACTTCTAGACCACACAACCAACTTGTATTACTTGGGGGGGACAGATCCACAGGAGAAAAATCTCATACCAAGAGCAGGCTACAAACTGAATATCTGGGGTTCTGAAAATTAATAAATGAAGATTGCGAAGGGAGATCAACTGAGGTGGTGTACAAGTGTAGGGATAGAGCAGAGCACTCACAGCAGACTTTAGACTTCTAAACACAAATCTCACATTCTGCATATATTACTGGAAGACGCACTTGAGAAAAGTCTAAATAGAGTTTTTTTTTACTCAAGGTAACCACTAACATATGTGTAAAAAACAATAATTTCAGTTTCAAAGTGTCCATAGCCTTTAAAGAGGTCTTCTATGACATAGTTTATTTCTGAATAAGTAATTCATGTCACAGGGCATTATGGGAAAGGAGCTAAGAAGCTTAAGCGCCCTCTATTGGATGTAACAAATCCTAAATTTGCTTTTGATCCCCTGGATCTTTGAAAAGCAAGAAGGGATATTTAGCCAAGCCAGCATCACTCATCTGTAGACAGCCGTTTCAGGGTGTTTGCCCCTCATCAGTACAGAGCAAAGCGATGCTGGCTTGGCTGAGTGGGAGGCAATGAGTGGCTCAGAAAGGGAAGATCCTCTCCTTAGGGAGAGTGCTGCTTCATGGAGTGAAAAAGGTCGATTTTGAATCTCCACACACCTATATGGTGCTCTCCCTAAGGAGAGATCTTCCCTTTCTAATTAATTCATGAGTTTTTTAATTTTTGCTTGCACAATTTGAGAAGTTGAGTCCCTTTCTTTCTTGGTTCCGGTGTTCTTTTTGTATATGTTTGTATAACAAGTGGTCCTAAATAATAATCCACCTTCTGTCCCTCCCCGATTTCCATGTCTTCCAGTTTTGCAGTGTGCCACCGTGATTGGTTTCTGCTACTGGGCCTCAGAGCTCATCCTCGCACTCCAGCAGCAACACAAACAATACCACGGCTCTCAAGTCTACGTCACGTTTGCTGTCAGTTTCTACTTGGTGGCTGGGGCAGGGGGAGCGTCCATTCTCGCCACTGCGGCCAACCTCCTACGCCATTATCCCTCAGAAGAAGAGGAGCAGGCTCTGGAGCTGCTGTCAGAGATGGAAGCTGACTCTTACCCTGCCGAATATGACGTCATGAATCCTTTCCAGCCGCCGCCTGCTTACACACCATAACCAAGCCCCTAAGGAGAGGGCCAGCACCAATCCTAAGACTTTCTCCCGATAACAGACGGAGAACCTGCTGCTTGCATCAAGAGAACACTTTGGCCAAACTGGCATTGGTGTATGGAAACGGGCAGTTCTGTACCCTCCAGCGACTTGGTTATCCACAAGGATTTCACATCTGCTTCCTTTGCCGTTCTATTTTTGTGATCGCTCACCTTCTCCAGAATGCTTTTCCTGTCTATAACTGCGTCACCCCTATGTCTGCCTCGATACAAGTTTTAATTCAACACGCTCACAGGTTGACTTTGTTAGAATTGGCTACTGAACTCGGTCATTGGCACCAATGTGGGCATGCTATATGCTTACAATTGTAAGCTGCATATTCCTGTCGGTATTGGGGGGTAGTAAAGGCTAACTCCACTCCAAATAGAAAAATGTGGTGTTCCCCAGTATTCCTCTTATGTCACGCTTAAAGATGTCTAGGAAGGAGATCTGTGGAGCTGTTTGATGAGCTTCTGCCTAAGAGAGGCCATCAGTGGATCTGACCGTCATTAATCTTCAGCGAGCGCCGGGCTATACATGAGTGGCACTGCAGCGTACCCTCTGATTTCTGCTCTTTGCGGTCAGTCCCGAGGGTACCTCACCAAACAACCCCACGTACCTCAGCTTCCAGCATGCTAGTGAGTAGGACAAGAAGAATATTGGTGCTTACTGCAGTCACACCTGAATGTTCACGTAGTGGAAGGACTTTGCCTTTATAATGTGCACCAAAGTGAAGCTTTTGATGGGATTTAATAGCGGTTGGGGAAACAGTAGTCTAGATGGGTTCTGATAATCTAGATGGGTTCTGATAATCTAGATGGGTTCTGATAATCTAGATGGGTTCTGATAATCTAGATGGGTTCTGATAATCTAGGTGGGTTCTGATAATCTAGGTGGGTTCTGATAATCTAGGTGGGTTCTGATAATCTAGGTGGGTTCTGATCATCTAGGTGGGTTCTGATCATCTAGGTGGGTTCTGATCATCTAGGTGGGTTCTGATCATCTAGGTGGGTTCTGATCATCTAGGTGTGTTCTGATAATCTAGGTGGGTTCTGATCATCTAGATGGGTTCTGATCATCTAGGTGGGTTCTGATAATCCGTTACAGCTTTGTTATATGAAGAGGATGGATGTGTCTGAGAGAAAACCAGACTGTTTGTCCTGTGAACACAATTGTAACATTTCAGTGTTTTATAAGGACTTTTTGTGTTGTATTATTTCAATTTTCTCTACCATGACTTAAAGGGGGGGTGTACAATTAGAAAAACATAGCTGCTTTCTCCTAAAATAGCGCGACTATTGTCCACAGGTTGTATGTGGTATTGCAGCCAAGCTCAGTTTTTTTGAAGTTCACTGCCTTTATAACTAAATACTATTGTGCCTCGGCACAGGGCTCCTCTTCATTAACCCCTCTTTGTACGACTTTTTAACAACATGCAACATCAAGGCAAAGTGTTGATAATTCAAAAGACTTTATGTAATTTTCATATCAAAATGCAAACACAGTAAAAATCTGGATGTACATGGCTGATATTGCACGATCCTTCCTTCTAAGATGCAACCGCCACTCTTTGATGAGTCCACAGGTACGGCTGGAGGACTCCAACAGAGCTGATACACACAGCTTGAGAAAGGAATTACTTTGTTCCGAAACGTCGCAAAGCTGTGTGTATCAGCTCTGTTGGAGTCCTCCAGCCGTACCTGTGGACTCATCAAAGAGTGGCGGTTGCATCTTAGAAGGAAGGATCGTGCAATATCAGCCATGTACATCCAGATTTTTACTGTGTTTGCATTTTGATATGAGAATTATATAAAGTCTTTTGAATTATTAACACTTTGCCTCGATGTTGCATGTTGTTAAAAAGTCGTATTGCAGCCAAGCCCCATTGACTTCCATAGAGCTGATTTGTAACAACTGTGGCGCTGTTTCCAAAAGGAAGCAGCCATGTTTTTCTAGTCCTGCATGTCTCCTTTAATGTGTGCTTGTCCCTACAATTCACATGCAGACCAGTATCTTGTGGTGTTCATCTACTACAGAGCGAGTGCAACCCTTTGACTCTACCCACAAAATAGCTGCCTGCAATGTGAATGAGTATCGCACACAATTTATTGCATGGGTGATATTTATATACCTTTGGTGTATATAGTCTTTTTAATTAAGTCTAAATATATATATATTTTCTTCTGGTTTCCAGGGGCACAATAGGCATTTACCAGGCAGGCACTTGGGAAAAAAAGTAAAGACCAGATCGTTATATATAATTATTTAATCACGTACCCCAGAAATGATAGATCATTTACCGTATTTTAACAGTACAAAATGGAAAGATTTTCCATTGCTTCCCTACAGCTGACAGACAGGCAGATACGTTTTCAGGAAAAAGTGGGCATTGAAAAAAAAATTCCATTATTTTAAATTGTTTTTGATTCTTGATTAGAATAGTAACTTTACACGTATTCGGCATCCTTGGGGTTAAAAAAAAAGCATAACCACCTAAAATCGCCCAGATATAGAGGTCCTGGAGTAAAGTTTCTTAGGCTATGTTTATAACACGTCTGATGTACACTTACCGTGTACTCGGGGAAACCTCCCGACATACGGGATTAACCTTCTCTTAAGATTACATTAGTTCAGCAGTTGCCAAAAGAGTGATATATCATACATGTGTGTGTGTATACACACATTAAGTTTTGTGTGTGTGTGTGTATATATATATATATATATACTGTATATATATATATACATATGTGTATAATATATGTTTGTGTGTAATTACCTCTAAGTAATGGTGAGCATTGGTGGCTGTATTCCCATTGCATGTTGCATTGTAACTGAGATGTCCCGGCATATATGTTATTGATATGAAAAGAGCATTAGTTTTATCTGTTTCTGGGAAAGCTGGGTCACAAGATGTACAGTGACAAGATGTACAGTGAGCTTTTTGGATCCCAGTCGGCCACTTTGTCTATTTGTGTAATATTTATTTAAAGACTAACTAGATTTGACCTTGTAAAGTCGGAAAAAGTTATGATATGACTTTTAAACTAAAAGTCCAGCTTTAACTGCACTTCAAGTTTAGTTGCCCAAACCTGTGTTGATTTATTTATTTTTTAAATATCATAAAAGTGATCAAAGCTATTTTTTGTCTCCAAATCTTCTACACAGACCAAAATTTAAATGATAAAATTCGGGCTGCCTGCAGCTGCCTCTTGGGGGAGCTTAGGAACTTTTTGCATACTTTTATTATTATTGCGTTCCATACAGCTAAGGTTGAAGTGAATGCTGTGCACTCCTAAGCTCCCCCTAGTGGCAGCTGCAGGAAGAAAGAAACTTCTTCTTATTATTATTATTATTATTATTAATTATTATTAAACCCTATGGTACTGATTTAATAATACTGGTGTTTCATGTCTTAAACTGAAGTACCTTGGAGTTAAATGTGGCATATTCATAAGTCTGGTGCATAGTGAAGTGTCTTTTATCAGAAAAGACTGCTTTTTGTATCATTTTCTGGCTTAAAACATAATAAAATTGTTGAGCCGCTGGTCTCCCCTTTTTCCAGGAAACCTCAGCCACGTTTCTTACAACCGGCCAGATGGCAAGAGGCGCGGAAAGTTGCAGATTATAGCACAGCATCATGTCATAAGAAACCCCACCTATGTTTGTGCAGGAGCTCAGTATCAAAAACCTTAAATAGTATTAAAGGGGTTTTGCTATGATGCAAAATCTTTAGAGGCCAGCTCACAGCTCGCTACCAGCTGGCCTCGGAGAACGAGGAGAGGAAGGCTATATTCGGAATTTCCATAGAGCGCAGCCCTCTCCCCATTCATTGGGATCGCTTGTAACAATCTCTGCGCGACCTCCAAAGGGGATTTTTTCTTTGTGGCAAAACCCCAGTAGTTAGGAAATTAGTGAATACAACAGCATTGCTTAAGAAAATATTAGAGAATGACTCCAGGACCTGTATATTTATTGGACATTATTTATTGATTTTAAGGGAGAAATCTTCTTTTTATTTGGCGGAACATTTTTTTATAGAGGTAATTGTAGGAAAGACGGAGCAATAATGTTTTTAAATAGGTTCCCTGATATATATCACGGCAGGAATTACAGTTCATCTGTCACCAGGTATTAGACCATTATAACAATAGGGGGGGTAAACGTCCCCCCAAAACTGGGTGTGTGTGTCTCCAGGCTGATTGCCCGAGAGGGGTCAGGTGACCAATCGTGACGGGTTATCTTTCTTACTGCTTGACTGTAACCTTGGTTTATGTAATTTCTAGGTTCTTCTATTGACTGTGGGTGTTTGTACTTGTGATATCACTGGTATGTAGATGAGGCTTTGACGTTACTGGGTTAATTTCATAGCTGCCCTGATGATTGAGACAGGGTCATGCCTTGTATAGCTTTGCACATTAATATGGATAATCTTCAGCTCGTTTCTAACAATGGTCTTTGGTAAACATGTATATTCTCCTTCTTAATTTATTCTGATTCAGCATCACCTTTTTACAAACCTCCTGAAGCTGTGTGTATTTATATATATATATATATATATATATATATATATATATATATATATATATATATATATATATATATACATATACATACATACACATACACACACACACACGTGTATGTATCTATGTATTTAACAGTAAATTTAAGGCCAGGCCCAAGTTAAGTTTCTTACAGGACTACTCCATTTTTTTCTTTGGTGATTTTAGATGAAAAGTAATGACCAATGTATGTAGAATGTATGCCCATCATTAGGCTCTTCTATTGGGTCACATGACCTGCTGCACTTTGACCCTCTGAAATAAACTAGGCCTTATATACATTCCTATGGGACTGACATTGAGTATCTCGTAGGAATGTATAGAGAGTTAACTATTAGTTCACACAGCAGATCCCATGTGTTTCGGCAGAGTACATTCAGTGACCCAACAGGAAACCCAAACAGCGAACATAAAAATGTGGGTAACAGAAATTACCTACAATCCTAACATCGATTTTTATTGGACTAACGAAAAGGAGTGTCCCTTTAATTTATTCTATTACAACCATCTTTGAATCTTCCCAGCTGTGCAGCAAGTCCATGTATGAGGGTGGAATGGAAATGCTGATGATTTAGGGCTACTTGCAGATCTGCGCAGCTATTTCCAGATTGCTGTTCTGTCATAGGAACAGGAAACCGAAAATGATGGCGGTGCTGGATCTGTTACATAACGGACATGAACCTCATCGACTATAATAGGGTCTGTTGGGTTACTGTCAAGATGTCTGAACCTCCGACACTGAGGTAAATGTAGCCGTACCTGTGTGTTGGTGCAGGTTATATCCGCAGGACTAGCCATGTACCAGAAATCTAATCCACATGCGGCTGAATGTTTCTGCAAAGAAATTGACCTGTGAGATGAATATTAAAATCCTCAGTTTATTCATTTCTAATATGGATTTTATCAGCCAATTATTCCACTCCATTGATGTATGGAGGTGAAATCTGTGGTAATGCTGCAGCAAAAGTCACATTTTTACATGCAGTTTTTGCTTATCTTTACCACCGATTTATGGAGTTACAGCAGAAGAGTTTGGGCTTACCCTAACTAATCAGGGCAGGCATCCTCAAACTGCGGCCCTCCAGCTGTTGGGAAACTACAACTCCCATCATGCCTTTATATAATGTATAACAGTGGGCATGATGGGAGTTGTAGTTTCCCAACAGCTGGAGGGCCACAGTTTGAGGATGCCTGAATCAGGGAGTTGGGAAAGCTGAGTGGCGGTTATTGTGAGAGGTGTCATTTAAAGGGGTGTTCCCATCTTGCACACTGATGCCATATCCATAGGAGATACCTTCAGTGTGTATAAGGTGCGGGTCGCACCTCTCGGATCTGCACCTATCCCGAATGTGTCTATTCAAAGTGGAGAGTATGTCGCGCTTGTGCACTACTTTCCATTCTCTTCTATGGGAGTTCCTAGTACAGCCGAGCGGTGTGTTCTACTGTCCTCAGTACTCTCATAGAAGAGAATGGAGAGTAGTGCCCAAGTGCAACCTACTCTTGGTTCTGAACGGAGACTTTTAAGGGGGGCCTAATCCTGAGAGAAGTGAGGGCCAAACCTATCACACATAGAGGTTGTATCCTAATGATATGCCATCATGGTGTGTGGTGGGAACACCCCTCACGTCATGCAGTTAGTTTGGGAAGGTTGGGTGTCAGTTTCTGTGGAAGCTTTAATTGTAGTTATATAGTTTGACACCCAATAATTAGAAACACTTTCCGTTCAAGAGTTTGAGAGAGCTGGTTGTAGAATCCATGAGGAAGCGGATCTGATTGCCATATTGGCGTATAGATAATGAATGTGAAGAGATCCAGGGCTGGATAATATCTGGTGAAGAGACAGAGCACGCACCCCTTTGTAGACACAAGGTGAGCTCTGTCCGCTTTCCCAAAATTGGTGTAATAGTTGAATGGATTTTTTTTGACAGAGGTGCTTACATTTACTAGTGATGTTTTCCTTTCTTGGGGGGACAGGGTGCTCTGTCACTTGCACCTTTTAAATGGTTACTCAGTTTACATCCGTCGAGTAGAGCATTTCATTGCACTGCACCTTATGCATACTTGAATAGGGGGTACACCATGAAATACAGGGTGCACACAGAAAAAAACTTTCCCATTTTGAAGTACCATGTGTTTTTGGTATGAACACTTTGTAGGCATATTTGTATATGTTACAGAATGTCTTTAATGTAGAATTGGCTTGTATTTTAGCTTATATTTGTGATGTTTAAAACGCAGAACCAACACCAAACAATCAGCGATGAATAATATGTGGATGGTTTAATTTTAGCCTCTGATTGGAGGATATTTCCCATACAGATCTGTTGAATGATACAAATGCTATTGATTTTTTATATTAATTTCATTCAGACTGCTCTGTGTGTTTTTTTTTTTATTTTATAGGAAAATAAAAAAAATCTGATACTACTTTGTCATTTGGATGTTTGTATCTAAAGAGAGGGCAGAAGTATGAAGAGACCACACTGAATGTACTACCTGACATCACTCTTATTATGCGCCAATCAAGTCAGAGAGGCGATGCAGGTCTCTGGGGTATGGAAGGAAGAGAGAGCCCACCTTAGCATGTAAAAAATGGGTCATTAGCATGGATTATATCCATATAAACAACTTGGTTCACATCAGTATGATAATCAAGGTATAATTATTAACAATACTTAAAGAGGTTTTACCACAAAGGAATTTCATCTCCTGCTGTCCTCTCTTCAGCTTTCAGTGTCTTCAAAAGTGGGCGTGTATCATTTGTTTGAACTGCAGAGCATGTGACTCAGCAGGCTTGACATCACCATGCCTTTCCCCACAGTGTAAACAATTGTAAATGAGATCTGTAATGCAGCTGCGCTTGCTTTCATGCATTTATTTGAATTTCAATAGACATAGTTTACATCGAGGTTCAGTCATCACTAGTCCATATAAAGTCCTTTGAAGGATAGTAAGCAAGTAGTAAATATCAGGTAAATACCTTGTAATGTTTTACAATTCCATGGGATAGCAGAGGAGCAGCTTGGACAACCGACTGAGCGTTGCACGAATGCAACGTTTCGAGGAAACTCCGCCCCCTTTATCAAGCATGCACGCTGTTTCTGCTCACTTCCTTTTGTGTGTTACAACCATTAACCCTTGCCATACTAGACAATTTTAAAAACACTCTAAAATTTAGATCCTCATTAAGTCCTTTTGGGTTTTTAGAATCGATTTTAACTATCCAATAAGCCTCTTTTTTTAAGAAGATTCTTTTTTACATGCTCTCTGTTGTTACCTTATGCATTATATCCATATAAACAACTTGGTTCACATCAGTATGATAATCAAGGTATAATTATTAACAATGCTTAAAGGGGTTTTACCACAAAGGCATTTCATCTCCTGCTGTCCTCTCTTCAGCTTTCAGTGTCTTCAAAAGTGGGCGTGTATCATTTGTTTGAACTGCAGAGCATGTGACTCAGCAGGCTTGACATCACCATGCCTTTCCCCACGGTGTGCTCACTTCTTAGTCAATTAACCTAAAGTACAAGAGCTATGAGAAGCTACAATGTAGGTGAGTGGTTAGCACTTCTGCCTTTCAGCATACGGGTCCTAGGTTCAAATCCCTGCAGAAACCAAATGTGGATTTTTTTTTTCTCCATACATACCCGATTGAGGCTCCTTTATTGTGGAGGTGAAAAAATGCCAATAGACCCAAAAAACCCTGCAGTATGATGATAACTTATCTGCACTAATTACTAAGGAGTACGGAGAACAGGAATAGAATGACAGCACCTGGGGTTAAACACTCGCTCAGTGTTCCCTGCGAGTGTGTGTGATTACTAAGCAGGGAATAGACTGATAGTAGCTGCTTGAGTGAGAGAAGATGTCTGAGTATGTGCGGACAGGACTAAGGAGCGCTCGTCACTGGTTGTATCCCCCTGGAGACGAGCTGTACACTACGAATCATTAAGATGGCAGCAAAAACAAAAACGGTGCAGAATTTTTAATAATGATGAATGGTTAAAATCTTTATTATTTAATTTGCAAGCTTCCCACATCAATTTTACATGGTGGGAAAACCCCTTTAAAGCCCTACCTGCCGGTATAGTTAGGCTAGGTTCACTAGGCTTATTTTGGGACATATTTCAGCCCGTAATTTGCGCCGTACTGCACGAATTACGGGCTGAAATACGCCTCAGTCATTACGGTAATCCACAGTTCTCATAGAGAACTATGGATTACGGCTCCACTCCCCACTCGCACAATAAGGGGAGCGGGGAGAGAAGTGACATGTCAATTATTCACGGCATATATGCGCCGAGAATAATGCATATCTATAGGGCCGGCGAGCTGAAGGCCCCCCCGCCCCCGTTCACACGGCTTAATTGCGGGCGAAATACGTCCCGCAATTAAGCCGTGTGAACCTAGCCTTAGTTTAATGAGGCAAACAGCTCTTACTGACTCTATATAAGCTTCACTTTTGGAACCCTCTACCATCTTGGAGGCTATGATATGAGTCTGCTGGTCACTCAGTCACAGACTGTATATACATAGCATCAACGCTCCCCTCTCTGTCATTATTTGTATGTTACTCAGGGGGTGCCATAAAGGCAGTATTAGCAGTATGTCTGTCAGGAGCCCTGATTAATAATAATAAAAAAAAATAGACATCCGCTGATATGGTGCAAGATAGAAACTGTCAATGGAAGGGGAGGGGGGGGGCAGATGCTTTAGCTGTATGTGGCACTGAAATTACTGATGGCAGCCCTGTAGTTACCAGCCTACATTGATAGATTATAAGATCTTTGATGATAGTGAAAAACCTTCTAAAGTGGTTAATCAGTGGGAAAAAATATTTCAAAATTATATGTCTCTTAAGGCTATGTTCACACGGGGTAATTTCGGCGTGCATTTTGCTGCGTATTTGCGCTCTAATACGGGAGAGATGCGCGCCAAAGTTATGGTAATCCATAGTTCTCATAGAGGATGACGCCTCCTCTCCTCGTTCGTACAATACGATCGTATTGTACGCGCGGGGAGATAAGTGACATGTCAATTACTTGCAGTGAATACACGCTGCGAGTAATGAATGTCTATGTCCCGCACCGCGGGAGTACGTGCATATCAGCGCAAGCTCCCGAAAGACACGATGTATTGCGGGGCATACCGTACAAGCCGCAGTACATCGTGTGAACATAGCCTTAAAGTTAGGAATGTTTGTAATGTACTTTAATTAATGGGCTTCCTGCAGTTCAACATCAACTGAGGCCATCTCACAGGTTGATACAAGCCAGCCTCGGAGAACGGGTGGGATGGCCACGCAAGCGTAACTCTTCCCCATTCCTGTCTATGGGAGTTACAAATATCCTCAGGCACCCACACTCACACTATATTGGGTACTCCCATAAGAAATAAATGTGGAGAACTGCGCACGTGAGGCAGGCCCCAGAGAGGATTTTAGGAGATGAAAAAAACCCTAGATAACTTTTCAGAATAAGCTTTCATGTGTGTAATGAGCAGCAGCACTATTTATGACCATTATATGGCATTTTTCATCAGTTTTCCACTTGCAGGCTCTACCTTTAATCTTCTGTTGTCCCTGGGCCTAGACTTCTATGGGCAGCATGCAACCTGGTACTTCAATGAGCTGACAGCTGTAGATAGATGATAGAAGGGAGAAGCATGAAAAGAGCCTGATACGTGAAGAAGGAAGCATTTTTCTCTGATAAGCCTTATAATACATTTTCTAATATTCACATTTACTGTTAAATTATGTAAAGCTTGTTAAACAGTGACAATTTCCATTTTTCTACTAAAAAATCTATACGTAGACTCATGTAAGATAGGGGCCGTTCACACTGAGTTTTGTTCTCCGGTCACTATCCATTGGGAAATCGTGCAAAAATGGTATGTCCAATATATATACAATGGCGGAGCCATAGAGAACGATTGAGGAAACATAGTCATTTGGCCCATGCTTGCTGTATTTGCTGAACATACTAACTTTCTGAGCTGGACACCATACGTAGTCTACCATGCTTGTGTTCCCATTAGAAAGCATGTATATTGGAAAATAGAGCAAATGTAATCCAAATAAAACTACATTTCTTCCACGGTCTCTGCTATGCTATATGTTGGGCTACCATATTTGCACCTTATCCATGGATTCTATGAATGGAGAATAAAACGCCATATGAACACACTTTTATAGAGGATTTCCCATGTGGCTGTTTTCACTCCTCCCCTCCCCTTCAGGCTTGCCTGTTCTTTTATAGGCTGTGGGTGGTTCACAGCATTGTCCATGTTAGAGGGGCATTAGTGACAGATGGGTTTTAAAAATAAAATGACACTACCCAAGTAGGATGTCTAGCTATAAATATTAGAAGAGTGAAGAAAGAGTGAAGAGTGTCACAAATCACGGCCTGATGGCTGCTAGATAAGACGCAGGAATACTGACCCCCTCTGTCACGCCTCACAAGTTTCCAGATAGTTGATTGCTTGACCTGCTGTAAATGACTTGTTTGCTTATATTGCATTTTGTTATTGTTAAGAATTCTAAGATTCTTTGAAGGTCCAGGTCTTTTGTGTATAAAAAGTCTGTGAATTTTCAATTTCTTGAATAACATCATGTCTGAAATATACTCAGTTAGCCTCTAAAAGGTATCGCCTGATTTCTTCACTCTTCTACTACTTTCTATGGCTAACACGGTACAACATCATACTAGCTATAAATATGAGCTAGCAGAGCTGTATTTCCCATAAATAGAAGCTGCCAAGAGACACTGATAACTGCTGAGTGACTCTATCCATGATGTAAATGCAGACCTGACAGGATGGTATAATGTTCTCTCTGGTCTACAGGGTTCAAGTTTTTCTCAGTAGAAAGATAAGGTCAGAGAGTAAGAAGTCATATCCTGCTAATAAGACACAGCAGGGAGTGACCTCGCCATCTGCTACAGCAGAGAGATGGGGTTGGTAATTAGAGAAGCTTGTGTAAACATACAGGTGATAAAATCTACTCTAACTCTGAAATGAAGCAAAATCAGAACAGCAATGTATTTGGTAATAGTCTTTATTTAACTTTGTCTATATGTTGAAGCTAATCAATGTAATCAGAATACGCCTTTAAAGGAAATGTGTCATCAAAAATGAGTCATTGTTGAAGTCCCGTTTTAATGTTAAACACATTCTTTAGGAATTTTTAGGTTTTTTTTAAATTTTTCATATCTCTTTCAATATTTTTTTATAATTTTTAAGTCCTGCAGTTTTCACTGTGGCCACTAGGCCTTGTTTGCGCTGCTTTAACAGCAGTCAGAGAGATGCTTTACAGTAGCTTCATGCACATAGGAGATTTAAGACTGACTCGGTCCCATTCACTTCTATAGGAGAGTTTTCTAGGCGTGCTCTGTGACCTGGGAAGAAGTCACTGTGCAGGGAGGGGAGAGGGTGAACTGTGATTATCTCTTCTTGTGACTGGTGGATCCTGTGTTATTTATTCACACTGGTGTCTCCTTTCAGTTTGACCCTCTTTGTGCTTATGATGAGCAGACAACTGAGTATCTTTCTCTACAGAACAGGAAGTGTCAGGTTATTAATAGGCTTAGTGGCCAAAGTGAAAACTGCAGGGCTTAAGAAATATTAAAAAATATTGAAAGTGATATGGAAAATAAAAAAAAATATATAACCAAAAATTCTTAAAAGATGTGTTTAACATAAAAACGTGAGTTAAACAATAAGTCATTTTTGATGACACATTCCCTTTAAATGCTTTTCAATTTTTCTGGCATTTGACGCCTGTGCACTGAATATACTGATGATAACAGTACTCTGTGGCTGCATTTGGAAATGATTCATTCGGTATCTCTGTTGATCGTGATTACTCATCCATCAATGTTTCCATTATAAGGAGGCAAATAACATTAAGCTCTCCAAGCACGATCACCATGATGCTTCAAAACAGGAAGCTACATGGTTTTTTCTTTTTGTAAGAAAGTTTTAGATGTTCTATTTCATACATTTACACAGGTCATACTCACATATTACTCTTCTCCACAAAAGCATCCAGACATGTTGTGTCCAGGATTTGGCGTCTTGGGTCGAGATTTGATAAGGATTCTGCACTGAAATCTGTGTCAAATCTGGCGACACTATATTTACTATTTTGCCATAGGCAAACTTAAACTCTATCAGTTCTCTATCTGTAAAACACTAAAACATAACTTTTATTATGTATAACACTTAACCTCTATACACACAAAGGAGTTATTCCTTCAGAAGTAGAAAGGGATAAATTGAGAGGTTAGAAATCAGGTTTTTAAATAGTGTGTATAGAGGTTAAGAGTTATACATAATAAAAGTTATGTTTTAGTGTTTTACAGATTGAGAACTGATAAGAGTTTAAGTTTGCCTATGGCAAAATAGTAAATATAGTGATCAAAAGTCACTCTCAGTTCTCTAGCGAGATTCCCATTTTTTTTGAGACAATTTGACAAATCTGGCGACAATCTAAATTCTATATATGTAACTAGGATTTCCACAACTCCATTTAAATACAACGCATATATTAGCATGCAACATATTTTCACCGATTCTACAAGTGAAAGCTGAGGATTAGCTGATATGCAGTGCATAGTGCATTAGGGAGCCAGGGATCAGGTTTTGGGAAATAATGGTGACAAAAAACAGAAGGCAGTTTATAATATGATAGAGCTGCCTAAAAAGATGTGTTTTTGGGGCACACTTAAAACTGTAAATTTTGGGAATCTGACTCGCTGGGGTACCAAATTCCAGAGAACTAGTGAAGCACATGTGAAGTCTTGTAGATGGGAGTGAAAGGTTTAGATTAGGAAGGGTCTTAGATAGATGGCAGCAGGGCAGTATCTAGACTAAATTGCACTTGGGGTGAGAAGAAAAGAATTTCCCCCCACCTCCAGCTGCCACATTAACATGTTAGGTTGCGCCTTGACTCATTGCATCACCTTTAACTAGTTCTTGACCAATTCCCCCCCACACCCCCTCCTTTACTCTCCAACCTGGCCAGGCACATTTTCATTTTCCTTAGTACAAGTGAATAAACCTTACCCATTTTAGGTCAATTAGGATTCCCAAAATTATTTACATTTGCAAAATGCCAGAATAATGAGAGAGAATTGTTTAAGGAATTTTTATTACTTTCTGCAAAGTCAAAAGTTTCCATACATTTCATTAGTATTTGGTAGCATTGTCCTTAAACTGTATGACTTGGGTCAAACGTCTTGGATATCCTTCCCCAAGCTTCTCACAATAGTTGGTAGGAAGTTTGGTCCATTCCTCCTGACAGAACTGGTGTAACTGAGCCATGTTTGTAGGTCACTTTGCTCACACCTGCCTATCAGCTTTGCCCATTCATTTTCAAAAGGATTGAGATCAGGGCTTTGTGATGGCCACTCCAAAACATTGACTTGGTTATCATTAAACCACTTTGTAACCAGTTTGGCAATATGCTTCAGGTCATTGTCCATTTGGAAGACCCATTTCCGCCCAAGCTTTAACTTCCTGGCTGATGTCTTGAGATGTTGCTTCAGTATTGCCACCTAATCTTCTTTCCTCATGATGCCATCTATTTTGTGAAGTGCCCTAGTCCCTCCTGCAGCAAAACAACCCCACAACATGATGCTACCACCCCCGTGTTTCACAGTTGAGATAGTGTTCTTAGGCTTCCAAGCTTCTCCCTTTTTCCTCCAAATGTAATGATGGTCATTATGGCCAAACAGTTCAATTTTAGTTTCATCAGACCACAGGACATGTCTCCAAAAATGTAGGTCTTTGTTCCTATTTGCATTTGCAAACAATCTGGCTTTTATATGTTTCCTTTGGAGTAATGACATCTTCCTGGCAGAGTGGCATTGCAGCCCATGTTGATACAGTACTCGTTTCACTGTGGATATTGACACAATCTTACTAGCTTCTGCCAGCATCTTCACAAAGTCTTTTGCTTTTGTTCTTGGGTTAATATGCACATGTCGGATCAAAGCAGGTTAATCTATGAGACACAAGACTTGTCTCCTTCCTGAGTGTTTTGATGGCTGGACATTCCCATCTTGTTTGTACTTGCATATAATTGTTTGTACAGATGAACAAGACACCTTCAGGTATCTGGAAATTGCACCCAAGGATGAACCAGACTTGTGCAAGTCCACAATTCTCTTTCCTGAGATCCGAAGCTTCCAAAAACATGACATCATCATATTGGCTCCCAAACTGTTTAAAGGCAGAGTAATCCTAGTGTATGTGAACTTTTGACTTTGCAGAAAGTAATAAAAATGCCTTAAATTTTTTTTCTCTCTCTTATTATTCTGGCATTTGTCAGATAGTGAGAAAAACATACATATTTGTCTTTTTATATAGTGTATGTAAACTTCTGGTTTAAACTGTATGTAATAATAGAGGAACAGCACACCACAGAGTTATGCAAGTTCTCACAAAAGTGAGTACACCACTCATGTTTTTGTAAATATTGTATTATATCTTTTCATGGGACAACACTGAAGATATGTGTTACGGCCCACGGCGCGGATCAGGATCCACACCGCAGACGTGCCTGTGCCTCTGTTCCAGCCCCTGCTGTGGACCTACCTCTCAGCATTTACTCACCTCACCACACTCCTGCTCCAGTCCGCGCTGCTGCCGACGTCCCGGGCACACATATGTTCTTCTCAGGGTGTGCACGCTGGCTCACGAGGTTTATAAAGAGACCATACACTATTACATGGTCAATGACCTTTCACCACCTGGGACTTAAGAAACTTCCTGTCTGTGCTCCGGATCAGTTTGTTGATGTCTGCACATTGATCCTGACTACTGTTGAGCAAACAGTAAAAAGTTCTAGTTCGATTAGAACCTTGAACTTTTGTGAGTTCGGTTTGATGTTCTATTCGAACTTCGAACCCCATAAAAGTCAATGGGAGAAGATGTTCTGGTTAATTTTTATATCTATACAGGTAAACTGGATACGTGGAACAACTTAGTGAAGAAAATGTGGCTCTAAGAGTGACAGAAAAAAATTGAGAGGCTAAAATACTTCATTCCTTTCAATGGCTAACTGAAAAGATGAGGACAGCTTGCAAGCAGGGGCGTAGCTATAGGAGGTGCAGCGGTAGCAGCTGCTACGGGGCCTGCATCCTGAGGGGTCCCAAAAGCCCCTTTGCCACATAGGAGATTTGGAGACAGTGTGTTTATAAAATTACTGAACCCCCAAAATTTGCAAAATTGAACTTTTGGGCACTGAGTATGATTTAGCAAATCCAAGCACTCTGTATAATATATATCTATGTACACTCACCGGCCACTTTATTAGGTACACCATGCTAGTAACGGGTTGGACCCCTTTTGCCTTCAGAACTGCCTCAATTCTTCGTGGCATAGATTCCCAAGGTGTTGCAACGATGCTCAATTGGTACCAAGGGGCCCAAAGAGTGCCAAGAAAATATTCCCCACACCATGACCACCACCACCACCACCTGAACCGTTGATACAAAGGCAGGATGGATCCATGCTTTCATGTTGTTGACGCCAAATTCTGACCCTACCATCCGAATGTCGCAGCAGAAAAATCGAGACTCATCAGACCAGGCAACGTTTTTCCAATCTTCTACTGTCCAATTTCGATGAGCTTGGGCAAATTGGAGCCTCAGTTTCCTGTTCTTAGCTGAAAGGAGTGGCACCCGGTGTGGTCTTCTGCTGCTGTAGCCCATCTGCCTCAAAGTTCGCCGTACTGTGCGTTCAGAGATGCTCTTCTGCCTACCTTGGTTGTAACAGGTGGCTATTTTAGTCACTGTTGCCTTTCTATCAGCTCGAACCAGTCTGCCCATTCTCCTTTGACCTCTGGCATCAACAAGGCATTTCTGCCCACAGGACTGCCGCTCACTGGATGTTTTTTCTTTTTCGGACCATTCTCTGTAAAACCCTAGAGATGGTTGGGCGTGAAATTCCAGGAGATCAGCAGTTTCTGAAATACTCAGACCAGCCCTTCTGGCACCAACAACCATGCCACGTTCAAAGGCACTCAAATCACCTTACTTCCCCATACTGATGCTCGGTTTGAACTGCAGGAGATTGTCTTGACCATGTCTACATGCCTACATGTAATTGGCTGATTAGAAATTAAGTGTTAACGAGCAGTTGGACAGGTGTATCTAATAAAGTGGCCGGTGAGTGTATATGAGAGTTATGCGTTATGTGAGCCCGCAAATGTCGCCAACTAACAGCTTCTGGGGGTGGGAAAGATGCAGCCAGCAATACCAAACTTACATGGTCATGTGATTGTAACAGCCAATGAGAGCCCTACACCTCATCAATGATGTTTTTGACACTTCTCTGTGCTCTGCACTGATTGGATGGGTGCATTAGTGCAGAAAGGTGATTGGATGGCCACCAAAATTACAGAAAGCCGCTGAAAACTAAACTGAAAATGACGTGGCGAACTGGAACTATAACGTTACTCGAACAAACAGTAAAATGTTCGGTTCGAGTTCTAAAAATTCGAGAAATTCTATTACAACTTAACTTTTCTAGTCAGTTCGATCAACATTAATCCAGACCTCTGCTTGCTGCACGTTACCGGTAACTGTTACCTGCATTTACTGACGTCCTGTTTCCATTGTTCCTTTACTGCTCTTACCTGCCACTACACCAGCCTGTTACCTGTACTGCTCTTACCTGCCATTACACCAGCCTGTTACCTGTACTGCTGTTACCTGCCGCTACACCAGCCTGTTACCTGTACTGCTGTTACCTGCCGCTACACCAGCCTGTTACCTGTACTGCTGTTACCTGCCATTACACCAGCCTGTTACCTGTACTGCTGTTACCTGCCGATACACCAGCCTGTTACCTGTACTGCTGTTACCTGCCATTACACCAGCCTGTTACCTGTACTGCTGTTACCTGCCGCTACACCAGCCTGTTACCTGTACTGCTGTTACCTGCCGCTACACCAGCCTGTTATCTGTACTGCTGTTACCTTCCGCTACACCAGCCTGTTACCTGTACTACTTGTACTGCTGTTACCTGCCGCTACGCCAGCCTGTTACTTGTACTGCTGTTACCTGCCATTACACCAGCCTGTTACCCGCCACCACCCCCGCCTGTTACCAGCTAATACACCAGCCTGTTACCTGTACTGCTGTTACCTGCCGTTACGCCAGTCTGCTACTTGCCTAGGACTCTGCTACTACTTATGGTTGCAACTGCCTGCCACACCACACCTCAGCCTTTTCATGCTGTTCAACGTCCGGCACTTCTGCTGTCACCGCAAGTAAGCCACACCATGGGTAGTGACATGGGGGTTCCCTGCAGCTAAGTCCATCCAGCCTTGGGGTGGGCTCCGGTGAAGAACCAAGGGCTTCTTAGACCCCGCTCCCTGTGGTGTTCTGGTTTTATACCATTGCTAGCAATGACCAAGAGGATCCACATATTCCTGGCTTCCACCATTACAATATGACACTTTGATACAATGTAAAGTAGTCAGTGTACATCTTGTGTAACAGTATAAATGTGGTGTGTCCTCAAAATAACTCAACACATAGCCATTAATGTCTAAACCACTGGCAACAAAAGTGAGTAAACCCCTAAGTGAAAATGGACAAGTTGTGCCCAATTTGCCATTTTCCCTGCATGGTGTCATGAGAATTGTTAGTGTTACAAAAGTCTCAGGTGTGAATGGGGAGCAGGTATGTTAAATTTGGTGTTATAGCGCTCATACTGATCACTAGAAGTTCAACATGGCACCTGATAGCAAAGAACTTTCTAAAGATCTGGAAAAAAAAGAATTGTTGCTGTACATAAAGATGCCTAGGCCTTAAGAAGATGTCCAACACCATAAAACTGAGCTACAGCGCAGTGGTCAAGACCAAATAGTGGTATAAGAGGACAGGTTCCACTCAGAACAGGCCTCACCATGGTCGACCAAATGTCACGTTTTCTGGGGTTAATAAGGACTGACACCATAGACGAAGAGGGTATAGCAGACCACGCCAGGGAGCAGAGTCTAAGGGACCACTGGTCTGCACCAGAGCTCGCCCTAAGGCCGGATGGACTTCGCTGCGGGAACCCCCCATGTTACTACCCCTATAATACTATGCATACAAAAGTATGTGTGCGGTTTTAACAACCATCTGACCACCGACAAGCAACGCTTCCCATACACTATAATATAAAAATGCTTTCAGCAGTCCCCACTGAATGGATTTTCCGCCTGATGGATTTTTACACCACCAGCGGTCCGAAAAACTTGGGTCAGGAACATGTGAATGTGTAGTGGAGGTCTTGATTCCGCAAACCGCGGAACGGGCCCAAAAAGAGAAAATACCGCTCGGAAAATCCGACCGGTATTTTGCCATGGGAACGCACCCTTATTTCACAGGAACACAAGTATTTATTAAAACAGACATGTCAGGAAATGTTATGGAGCTTATTTGATGCCAAGAGAGTAAAGCATACAAAGTGGGAGATGGCGGTCTATAGTGTCAAATGCTGCAGAAAGATCCAGAAGAATCAATAGCTAGTAGTTGCCGTTACAGTTATCCTTATATTGAGTTTAATCAGCTTTCTATTTACAATGCTATATATGCTGTTTACCACACCCAGAGATGTAAGAGTTGTGTCTGGGTGTTGCAACTGAGATGAAGTTATGTGGATCAGGAGTGTCTGAATTTATTTCATAATCCTTATTGCTATGTCACAGGTATGTCCTGTTCTACATACACATTGCAAGATGGGGCAGATTTAAAAAAAGGCATAAACATGTGTAAGCGGGTGATTGATTTGGCGTGCAAGAAATAAATTACAATTAGGCAGAATGTATAAAAAAGGAAAGATTTATTACATAAATAGAATAAATAGAATGATACTTAGCTGCAGTTATAGATGATAGTTCGTACAAGGTGAAACGGAAGCCCCATGTTGTACCCTCAAAGTACAACACATTTCGTCCGATGACACATCAAGGGGCGCTGGGCACCTATCAGGCCCCAGCCGAAGCTCAAACTCTCACTGGTACCTCCTGACTTTTTATACTAGTCAGAGCTGTCTCCCTTAACTCTCAAGCTGCCCAAACATGGCATCTCTTATGTCTGAAGTTGTCCAGTCATCTTTACCAGAGTCTTCGTAACTATCTGATCATCCATACATGGGGAAGTATGAGAATAGATGTGCATTATGTAATAGTATCAGCTTCTGATCATCCATACATAAGGCAGTATGAGAATAGCTGTGCATTATGTAATAGTATCAGCTTCTACAGTGGGGGGAGAAAGTTCTGAGCAGTCAGGCAGGGGTTACCAAGGTCAAACACTGTGAGCAGAAATAGACCCTACTGTGGGATGACAGCTGTCCTTACACACAGCAAATACAGTGATATATCAGACTTGATACCAATCTATATACCTATGTCTTAAATATACTGGATACCAGGTATATTAAATGAGGCATAAGATACATATTTCTCTATCACATCTTATAAGACACACTGTAAAATATACATCCTATTACACTCCACCCCTTGTCTTATAGATGTGATCTAGGAGATTATATCATTTTTTATTAGACAGTAGATTATCATTGGTACCAAATATTATGCATCACTTGCTATATTCTTCAGTTTGTCATTACAGAAAAACCACCTCGGCCTTGATTGGGCTAAACACAAAGGTAGGATTGACAGTCACAGTGAACACAGCAAAAAGTCTCTCTTGAAAATCTTCTCAGACCTAGAAATTGCATGGGTCTCTGGTGCAGGGAAACAAGGGGTTTATTGTGCCCAAGATTTCCCCGGTGAGCCAAAGAACAGACCCTAAGAAGGTATCTGTCCCCGCCCTTTCAAAGCCTGTCTCCATCTTTTCTTGTGATGGGACAGGGGGTGCAGACATGACGATAAGTGCAGATTATTAGAGCCCCTTTTCTGTGGCAGTGCTGGCACATAGTAGCCGACATCAGGACCCCTTTGCGTCTTGTCATCTTTTGCAGACATCCATCAGGGGGCGTTGCTTGACTTTTGCAGACCTCCATCCGGGGGTTGTCGCAGACATCCATCAGGTGGGGGGGTTGCTTGGCTTTTGCAGACATCCATCAGGTGGGGGTGTCGCTTTGCTTTTGTGGACCTCCATCCGGTTCTTCAGGCTCATTTACAATCTGCAAATACTGAAAATGAAAATCCGAAAATAGACTTGACTCTTGAATCTCACCGTGAGGGGGTGGACACTTTGTTTTGATTTCAGTCACATCCTGTTTGATTCTTCATCACCCCTTTAATAAAGAATGTCACATGGTAAAAATATCACACTTGATTCTGTCAATCCACTGTCAATCCATTTAAATAACTCCGCCCACATTGGCCTTTGAGGTTTTCTGACCTAGCAAGCTAATCTAGTCATTGTGTAGTTACGATCATTACAAGACTCTTATATTGGCATTAGGAATAAAAACAAAACCGTCTTCTGCTCAGAGTGCATAACATCATAAATGTAATAATCATATCAGTGCGTACCATATCATAAATATTGTAACCATATCAGTACATAACATAGATTTCATAACCTTCTTATACCATACTCATAGATATTTTATCAGGTTCTCACCTGTTCCCATTTGTGTAATGCATGTGTTCACATAATTCATAATTTATCAGTATTAACCTTTCTCAGAAAATAACCCAATAATGTTACCTATTTTTCTGCATAGGCAGAAAGCAAAAATATAAATTATTTTAAACAACAAGATATAGAAACATTTCCAGCCCAGATTTTCTTTAATAAAACCCTTAATGTTTTCTCTATATAAATTCCTACTTCACCTGGCATATTTTAAAACCCTTAATTTCCCGGAGAGCTGCTCACACACCTTGCTCTTCACACACTTGCCCTCGTCAATCAATCCTGGTTCCACAATAATACATTCGGTCTTTGAGTAATTCAACGTGTATGTATATTCTTCATTATTCAATATTAACGCTAGAATATATTTATATGATTTTCACTTCTGAAGACTGCTAAGGCCTTTTTTCTCTATAGAGAACAGATTTAACATACAAAAAACAGATTTAACATACATTACACTCAGCTGCTTCTCATGCACTTATAATTAGCATTCCAGAGGTCAACAGGTCAATCATCCTGTGCTTCTTGTCAGTGACAAGGCATAGAAGCTTGTGGACGGCTCTCCGTTTTAATCTGTAAGTAATTATTTTATTCTTATCTTAAATTCATTGCTGTTGGTTATGTACACATGCAAGATTATCAGTGTACATTCCATGCATTTGATATCACCAGACTTTATAGTATACTTGTGAGATCTTACAAGATACAGGTCTGATGTGTTTTTATTGCTGTACAGCGTTTCCTCACAAGGACATTTTTAAAAGGGAGAGAGATCTCTGGATGATGACAGATTTAGACACAGGGGAGAGATCTCTCCATGAAGATACATTTTTAGACACGGGCCCCACATTTACAAACACACTCACAGATAACATATATTTTCCCTTATTATTTAAATGGAACCTTCAACACAGATCACCAGATACATTTAATAGTCTGTCTGGGGATAGATTAAACCAATACCCCAATCAGGGGGATAATTGACCGTCACAGACCCCCACAAAACAACATGGACCACCCCTAGTTGATAGGGAACAATAGCCATTACCACAAGCACCATTCATTGGGGAATCTCACCTTACAGGGTCAGGAAATAGGAAAAAAAAAAAAAAAAACTCATTTTCCTGAACCCCAAGTGGTCCCCGAAATATACAAGTCCTTTAGAAACTATCACAACCATTATCCACAGTGATTACATTTGACTAAAACAACTTAAACATTCCTGCCACATAACTTCTGCATTATTTTCATTTGCACCAGATTTTAGCGCTAACAAGTGATATCACAAACATTGTGCACAAAGAAAATTCTTTTTGCTCCTACAAAATAAACAGAAGGTTGGTTACATTCCCCACCCAGATATTCACATAGGGAAAAAGAGATATTAGTGACAGCATCCATTCTCAGCTATCAGACAGCTGCTGGATCAAAAGAGTATTAAAGGGAAAAATACAAACATTAAAATGTGCACTTATGATGTCAAAATGAGCTAATTTTTTTTATTTTTTTTTTTGCTGTAACCCAATTTAAAAGGATATCCATTACAATACTAAATAAGTTATATCATAAACCAAATATTATAAAACTCTTTGCTCTTAATTGTTCATAACTTTATCAGGAATACGGTACATACCTGGAAGGAAACACAAAAACGTCAGTATAAATCCTAAATAGATTCCTCATTTCGTTCACAATCACTGACAATCTAACAATTCCAGATACTGTTTCTACATTGACACTCTGCTAGTTCAGTGTTACAATGTGGCTTGTAGCTTTCTCCTGTCTCTTTAAAACACACCTGCTCTTTTACTTCAATACTTGTCTTGTGTCTCTAACTCGCACCATCCAGCAGTCCCAGTCCCATTTTCTGCTTATGATCTTCAGCCGTTAAAGATACAGTACAAGATTCACCACCGACCGACTGGGGTCTGTCCGTCGCAATGGTGACGCAATCAATCGAGTTTTGAGTGCACTTTGCGCTATAGTGCACTCACCAGGGGACTGGACTCAATTTTTGTCATCTACCCCAAAACTAAACATTTCAGCTAAGATATACATTGCTATTCCTCAATAAAATAATTGTAATAATTCTTGTAGCGCCATCCCACTTCTGACACCAATTGTAAGCGGGTAATTGATTTGGCGTGCAAGAAATAAATTACAATTAGGCAGAATGTATAAAAAAGGAAAGATTTATTACATAAATAGAATAAATAGAATGATACTTAGCTGCAGTTATAGATGATA
Source organism: Phyllomedusa bahiana (assembly GCA_025379985.1). Taxonomy (NCBI): domain Eukaryota; kingdom Metazoa; phylum Chordata; class Amphibia; order Anura; family Hylidae; genus Phyllomedusa; species Phyllomedusa bahiana. The sequence continues at coordinate 130,318 of JAODAL010000682.1, forward strand.
GTTCGTACAAGGTGAAACGGGAGCCCCATGTTGTACCCTCAAAGTACAACACATTTCGTCCGATGACACATCAAGGGGCGCTGGGCACCTATCAGGCCCCAGCCGAAGCTCAAACTCTTTATACTAGTTTATACTAAACTTTTTATACTAGTCAGAGCTGTCTCCCTTAACTCTCAAGATGCCCAAACATGGCATCTCTTATGTCTGAAGTTGTCCAGTCATCTTTACCAGAGTCTTCTTAACTATCTGATCATCCATACATGGGGAAGTATGAGAATAGCTGTGCATTATGTAATAGTATCAGCTTCTGATCATCCATACATAGGGCAGTATGAGAATAGCTGTGCATTATGTAATAGTATCAGCTTCTACAGTGGGGGGTGAAAGTTCTGAGCAGTCAGGCAGGGGTCACCAAGGTCAAACACTGTGAGCAGAAATAGAAATAGACCCTACTGTGGGATGACAGCTGTCCTTACACACAGCAAATACAGTGATATATCAGACTTGATACCAATCTATATAGCTATGTCTTAAATATACTGGATACCTGTTATATTACATGAGGCATAAGATACATATTTCTCTATCACATCTTATAAGACACACTGTAAAATATACATCCTATTACAACATGGTACAGGCCGCAAAAAAAATGCCCAGAATTGCTGCCAGTCACGAAGAAGGAAGCAGCTGTCATGAATCTGCAGCACTACACTAGGCCTTAATAGAAATGAAACCACTTGGTGTAGAAGATTATGTCTCCAAACTACTGACCAGAAAGCTGGTGCCTTCACTCCCTGAAGTATGGAGGTCTGAACAGGTCCTAGAGAGAGGAAAACGTCAGTGTAGGACCCACCTGCATTTGAGGTCCCGTTGAAGTTTCGGAGGTGGGCTTAAGCAGTTTTGATAAAAAATGTGAACTAAGAACCTCAACATTTTCAATGTATCCTAAGTAGCAGAAATGCTTTTTTTAAAAAATTCCTATGTGCCTTTTGATAGTTCTTTTAGTTGATAGTGTGCTGCTGATATTGGAATGTGTATCCAAACTACTGACCAACAGACACTGAAGCAGGAGACCACTGACCACCAGGGACTAGGAAAATAAACCACCAAGAACAAGGAACTAGGTCACCAAACCAGTGGGCAACAGGAATCTTGATTTATAGAGAAACGAAACCTATGAAAACAGGGGATTAGAAACTGTTGGTCTTATGAGTGGTCAAGTTGGTACTTATGGGGGCACTGTAGCTGGCACAGTAGGGCACTACTCCCCATTCTTGTGGGACTGGACCTGCTAACAATGGGTACTAGTGACCGAACCACAAAATATTTTAGCCTCAGTGACTGGGACGCTGAACCCATTGAACACCATCTACTATGCCACCAAAACACCAGAACCCATGGATTCAATATATTCAGTGACCATAGCAGAAATCTGATGCCCAGCACTCAAAACCAGTAAATGGCACAGCAGTTCTCTGGATAATGGGTAAGGGTGGTGAATAACAAAAATGACTGCACTTAAAAAGGAGACCAGTGACTGGGGTCACTAAATCAAGGACCAAAACTGCTCACATCTTACTATAGAGATGACATCACAATGGATACAATTCCTGGAAAATCTGCTCATAGGACATACCACAGATCTGAAAATTCACAGTCTGTGCATGGTACCACGTATGTCACTGATGGGGTAACTTTGGCTGACACTTTTATGGACCCTAAACATACAAAAATAAATACAAATAACTGATGCTCCGATCACAAATGAACCACAGATGGATCAAAGAGTATCGCTGACCGGTCAGAAAAGTCAAATAATAAACACAATAAAAGGAAAGAACCACACCCCACACACCCCACACGAGTCAAATGAGGACTGTTAATTGTCTGCCGTTCCACGTGGTTATTTATCCATACTGTGTGAGTATACTACATGAGTCACACCCTTCAGTGAGTGTTTTGCTGCTATTGGTTTCTTCAGAAACCTAACCTATAAAAACTGAGGGAATTAGAAACAGAAAAACCGGGTACAAGGGAACGGACCTACCAACAATGGGCACCATTCCTGGTCCTAATCATTACTCTTCTCTGATGAAAGCCATCACTGGCCAAAATGTTGTAACCATATTTGGACTACATGACTAATGCATCCAATCACTTATTGACTTATCTGTTACACAGACTGTTACCATTTGGACTCCTTTGCACCATATCCAAACACGTTTCCCAATGGTCTCTCCCTTGGAGGCGCAGTCTCTACTTTTACCGAAGTCTCTCTGTCCCCAAATGTCCATTTTATTGACAAGGGAAATAAATCTTCATTAATAAAGTTACCTTTATATTCAAAAAACTGTCTGGCTCCTAATTGTATGTTAGACTTCCGGGTTCCCGTTTGGACACGCTGGAGGGGCTCATGCTCCATTGTAAGTGAATGGAGCACAAGCCTCTCCTCTGTGTTGGGACAAGAACCTGAAAGTCAAGAGGAGCGGATCACCAGATTGCCAGAGCTAGGACTGAAACAAGGTGTTCAGATGACCTAGGCAAATAAGGGACATAGTGCCCCTCAATGGAAACATTCGGCTCCATCCATGCCTCCATTTGCCCCCATTTCGTCTGGGACGAAGTGGCGTCCTAAGAGGTACCTCCGCCTATCCATCGTCCCGGCCCTGGGTTGCGGTAGGGGACAGTGAGGTAAGTATTAAGTCTTTTTCTCTTTTAAATCACCCTTGCACCAATGGGATATAATTTTTTTATTGTTATAGGACAACCGCTTTAACTATAAACAGTGGTGTGAAAAAGTATTTGCCCCCTTCCTGATTTCTTAATCTTTTGGATGTTTGTCATGCTTAAATGTTTCAGATCACCAAACAAATGTAAATATTAGACAAACATTACACAAGTAAGCACAATGGGCTTTATGTATGAAAACTGTGTGGGTCTAAGACTTTGTTGCCCATAGCAACCAATCAGAGCTCCCCTTTCATTTCATATAGAGCTCTGATAAAATGTAAGGGGAGCTCTGATTGGTTGCTATGGGCAACAAAGAAAAACTTTGACCTAGACAGTTTTCATACATTTCCCCCAAAATGCAGTTTTTAAATGAAGGTCTTTATTATGAAGGGAAAAAGTAATCAAAACCTAGGGCCTTGTGTGAGAAAGTCATTGCCCCTTCCTCCTCTCAAAACATAAATTAACTCTATTTTCTCACATCTTTGGAAAGCGGAGTTCAATTTCCCGAGCTTCACCCAGGCCTGATTACTGCCAGACCTGTTCTCAAGCAAGGAAGCACTTAAATAGGACCTGTCTGACAAAGTGAAGTAGAAGAAAACATCCTCAGAAGCTAAAATCATGGGGAGATCCAAAGAAGTTCAGGAACAAATGAGAAACAAAGTCATTGAGATCTATGAGTCTGGAAAAGGTTATTACGCTATCTCTAAAGCTTTGGGACTCAAGAGAACCACAGTGAGATCCATTATCCACAAACGGAGAAAACATGGAACTGTGGTGACCCTTCACAGGAATGGCCGGCCAAAATTACCCCAAGAGCACAGCAACGACTCATTCAAGACGTCACAAAACACCCCACAACAACATCAAAAGAGCTGCAGGCCTCACTTGCCTCAGTAAAAAGTCAGTGTTCATAACTCCACCATAAGAAAGAGACTGTGCAAAAATGGCTGCATGGTAGAGCTCCAAGATGAAAACCACTGCTGAGCAAAAGGAACATAAAGGCTCGTCTCAGTTTTGCCAGAAAACATCTTGATGATGCCCAAGACTTTTGGGGGAAGATTATGTGGACTGACAAGACAAAGGTTAAACTTTTTGGACGGTGTACATCCCATTAGATATCACATAGAAGCAACACAACATTTCTGAAAAGTAGCATCATACCAACAGTAAAATGTGGTGGTGGTAGTGTGATGGTCAGGGGCTGTTCTGCTGCTTCAGGAACTAAAAGACTTGCTTTGATAAATGGAGCCATGAATTCTGCTATCTATCAACAAATCCTGAAGGAGAACACCATGCCAACTGTTCATGACCTCAAGCTGAAGGGCATTTGGGTTATGCAGCAGAACAATGATCCAAAACACACCGGCAAGTCCACCAATGAATGGCTGAAGAAGAACAAAATGAAGACTTTGGAGTGGCCTCGACAAATTCCTGACCTTAATCTGATTGACCTTGCCTTAAAAAAAGCGTCTCATGCTCGAAAGCCCTCCAATATGGGTGAATTACAACAATTCTGCAAAGTTGAGTGGCCAAAATCCCTCCAGAGCGTTGGAAAAGACTCATTGGCACTTATCACAAAGGCTTGATTGCTTTTGTTGCTGCTATGGGTGGCCTGACCAGTTATTAGGTTTAAGGGGCATTGACTTTCTCACACAGGACACTGTAGGTTTTCATTACTTTTTCCCTTAATGATAAAGACTTAATTTAAACACTGCATTTTGTGTTACTTGTTTTATGTTTGTCTAATATTTAAATTTGTTTGGTGATCTGAAGCATTTAAAGTGTGACAAACAGCGGTGCCAATAGGGCAGTACTGGCAGCACCCCTTCAGGGGCCTTGATCAAAAAGGGGTCCGCTGATATGGTAAAGGATAGGAACTAGTATTTGCTGTGGCTGATAGGTGACTGAGGCAGCCGTGGTGACAAATACTTTTTCACACCACTGTATGTATTGATCCCAATGAACCATAATTGTTCCTCTTTGATCAGCCAAGAAGTTGGGGGGTGCAGGGTATAATACAAGGTGTGGCCATGGATGTATGGGATGAAACACGCTCCATCCTACGACTGATGTGTGCTATCTCTATGGGTATGTTCATACAGCGTGTTGGGTCCGTGTGAACATACGCTTTTAGATGCGTGTTTGGGTCCGTCTAGATGGACCCGAACACGCATCTAACAAATAGCAGTGTGACTTACATTGCTTTTAATGTAAAACACGCATCGGTGTTCACACGAGTGGTCACCGACACGCGTCTCATTGCGTCTTTCGGATCTGCTCCAGGAATTGAGATGTCAATTCTTGGTCTGAAAGACGCAGCAGGAGCCCTACAATAAACTATAGGGTGCGATCCTGCTGCGGCCAAAATGCATCCAAACACGCAGATGTGTGTTAGATACGTGTTGGATCCATTTAGGGTCCGATCGACAATGTGTTTTTGGATGCAACTTTCGGATCCAAAAACGCCGTGTGAACAAGCCCTAATAGTACAGCTTGTATATTGTGCTGGATCTCAAAAGCTTGGAGGGCACGGTTGGTTAGTGCCAGCTATTTTTGGGCACTTCCACTATGATTTACACAACTACATCTGGGCACTGGCAGCTATGGCACAGTAAGGCCGTGTTCACACGGCTTATTCCCGACGGATTTGTGAGCCGTATTGAGCTCACAAATCCGCCGTGAATAAGGGGCGGGACGGGGGCGGTGCCGGAGCGCGGCGGGGGCGCCGCTCCCGCCCCAAAAACAATGCATTTTTTTACGGCTCGTACCCCAAAAAAATAATGTGATGCACTTTTCCCCCCCGCGGTGGATTCGCCGAGGGGGGAGGACGACGATTCCCTGTTCTCAATGAAGCAGGGTTTTACCGTAATTGCTCCCGGGTTGGGGCGCCGAGAAGCCAAACCCGGGCGCGCAGTACGGCCCAATCTGTGGCGAATAACCTGGAACGGGGCCCTAACTACGACTGGTTTTTTTCCCATAGAACCAGACTCACTTTATTATTAATGTTTTTGGAAAAATAAAAGCTGATTTTTTTCTAAAAATTTTGGTTTGGGGCTAGAGCTCTCATTGGATCTATAGCTGATTGATTGCTAGGGGTTTTTGTTTGGTTTTGCTATGGGTAACAAAGACAGCCGCACTGCTTGACAGTTTTCATAGGCCCATGTTTTCTTGCCCCTCAGCAGCACTGAAATTACTTGTAAACAGGGAGCTGCGGCCCCGGGCAGGTGGAGGTGTCCGGAGTCCGCGGTCACATGGCCGGGGCACGTTATCCGCTCATCTCCCTTGCCCTTGAACTGGGCTGTGCTTAATACCGGGGGAAGTCAGTTTATGATTGACAGCACTTCCCGCCAATCAGCGAGCCGGTGTCAGAGCCGACGACCAATCGGCGTGCAGGAAGGTGCTGCCGCGGCCTCCGTGTGTTTGGCGTACTGCAGGCTGGCTCTGCGGGCTGTCTCTTCGGGATGTGGCAGCAGGTGGTTCGCGGTGTCTCGGCCGGGATCGTTGGATGGCTCCGCTGCCGCCTGCCTCCGGTGTGCCACTATGGGAGGGCTCAGCAGCGCTATGGAGAACGCAACGCCAGGGCTCTGATCCGGGGCCTACGGCACAGAAGCAGGCCGGGGGGGCGGGCAGGCGGGCGGGGCTGCAGGGCCTTTTTTAGGGGAAAAGGAGGGGGTGTGCGGGGGGGAGAATAAAAGGGGGAGCTGCTCTGACAAGGCTGGAATACAATCCCCGCGGGGGTATACGCTGGAACATAGCAGGGAATGCTGGGAGTTGTAGTCCATTCGGGGTTGTCAAGGACACGTAACGGCGAAGGTTGTTGGTTCAGTGCCCCTGCGTTTTTTTGTGCCGGTGTGAACAGGCCTCTGCTGCTTTTTTTTTTTTTTGTCAATGATAAATAACTGAAATTGTAACAAAAGCAAAGCTGCAAGTCCGCAGTGTGTGACTCGGCCCTGTTCACATTAGCGTCATGGGTCTGTGTGGTTATCCTATGTGGAAAGAGTAAAATCCCCAAGATGGAGGCAGCAGATGTGGCTCTGCAGGATTTATAGGTTTGTATTGCCTGCAGCAGCATCTCTGCCGTGTCTGAACATGGTCAAATTCTCGGACCACCTTCTGGTCTGGCTTCCATTTATTAACTCTAAGGCCATGTTCACACGGCATAAAATGGGACGTATTTCAGTCCGTTATTACGCGCTGGAGTGCGCAAATTACGGCTGGAATCCGTCCCAGTCATTACAGTAATCCACAGTTCTCATAGAGAACTATGGATTCCGTCTCCTCTCCCTGCTCGGCGAATCCGCCGCGGTGGGAGATAAGTGACATGTGAATTACTAGCGGCGTATACGTGCCGCTGGTAATGCTAGTCCATGGCCCCCCCGTCCACACGGCGTACTTACGTCCGCAAATAAGCCATGTGAACATAGCCTAATACTCGCCAAGGGTGTCCAGTTATTACGTCCGCAAATACGTCCCGAAATACGTTTCAAATACGTGTCACAAAGTGTGGCGCGTACTTCGCGTCGTAAATACATTCCCCATTCTTTACTATGGGGATTTACGTTGCGAAATACGCCCCAATAAGTGACAGGGGACTAAATTTTACGATCGTATTTACATGCTGAAAATACTTTGCGGAAATACGCCTTGTTTGAACGACGCGGCATATTTTACATCCGAATCAATGCTAATCTAATTGTTCGTATATCGGGAAGTAATTGCGTCCGCAAATACGCCCCGAAATAAGCCGTGTGAACATAGCCTAAGCCTCCCAATTTGGACATGTTTGCTCCATGTAATACAGAGACCCAAATTCCAGTTAGGAAAATCTTTCTTCCACCTAAAAGGTTTCTTCTTTATTATCACAGAAAAACATAAAAATCACAGAATACAATTCACAGGCACATTTGAAGCAAATCTAACGCTGACGAGAAATGCATTTCGGGAGCACCCCTTCGTCATAATGAAGGGTGTGTCTCCAAAATGCGTCTGTGTTTGATTTGCTTCAAATGTGCCTGTGAATTGTATTCCGTGAATTTGCCAATCACAGACCACGTGCACGAATGAAAGCTGGTCGTTCACTCCTACTGCAGGGATGTAGGACTGTCGGGAGTTAAGGATGTTCAAGGGGTTGTCTCGCATACAAAAGAATAGCTTTCAAATTCTAGGGAACACAAAATAAAGACATTTTCCAAATATATTGCTTTGTTCCTCTGTTTTCAGAGATAAAAGTGATTTATTGTCCTCCCTGGCTATTTCAGTTCCTCAGAACCACCTGTAAACCCTAATTTCAGCCCTGCTGTTTGTTCAATGAGATAGAGTAGCTTATGTCTCACACAGGTCACAGCAGTGTCTGTGTGCTCAGCAGTCAAAAGCTTGATTTATGTAAAAACAAACAGCCAGTAATTAGGTTTTGTTTTGGGGATCAGATAAGAAGTCCTGTTAGTAATTGAGAAGTTACATCTGATCTAATTAGGCATTGAAAGCACAGCACGCATGGAAGCATTATGCAATGATCAGTTGAATAGGAATGCAGATGTATTTTCATTTCATGCGTTCTCTGAAACTCTGAAGGGAGACAACTCCTTTAAGTATGAGCCGTATCTTCTCATGTTAATCAGCTCCCGCGGACCAATGATCATTCTTGGGTCCTGGAACACCCCTTTAGTCAATGTTCACACGGCTTATTTTGGGACGGATTTCAGTCCGTATTGCGCGCCGTACTGTGCACAAATACGGCTGAAATGCGTCCCAGTCATTAAGGTAATCCACAGTTCTCATAGAGAACTATGGGTTCCGTCTCCTTTCCCTGCTCGCGAAGTACGGCGAGCGGAGAGAAAGTGACAGGTCAATTATCCTGGTGGGATATGCGCCGTGAATAATGAAAGTCTATAGGGCCAGCGAGCTGCCAAGCCCCACCCCGTACACACGCCGTAATTACGGGCGAAATCCGTCCCGCCATTACGGCGTGAGTCAGCCGTCTGAACATAGCCTTAAAGGGGTTTTGCCAGGACGTGCCTTATCTGCTAAGAAGCAAACGTAAACAAGCCACACTGAGCTGAGAGAGCGAGAGACACAGCCAGAGCACAGAGCCATGCATAAGGGATCGTGTGAAATGTTCATTCAAATAATCAAACTACAACTAGTGGATTCTGTATACAAAACACAACATATTTCTACCCGGTGCCTTGAAAGCTTCTTCAGCTCCCTTTCATCAGATAGAAGCTTTTAAGTAAGGGCAGGTAAGGCAGCCTGTAGCTCTCTGACTGCAATTTTTGTAATCGTATATATTTAGAAATATGATTAAATACCTATTTTGGAGGATCCCACGTCAACATTACATCGTGGCAAAACCCCTTTAAGGGACAACCACAGATTTCTACCAAGTTTTAAGGGCTTGGATGAACCCCATCCTTTAAGGCTAATCTACATCCTAGCTACCGATGTGTTTTCCACACTGACTACACAGATAAATGCCCTGCACTCCCATTTGTGTTTTTGTTTTGTTTTTTGTGCCGCATTTTGCCACATTAAAACAAAGCACCATTTGCCTGACTGGGACGCTTCAGATGTGGTTTTTCATGTGTATTCTGATGCGTAAAGTGCGTTTATGCATCAAAATGTGCATGAAAAGATGTGAAAATGCTGTCGGCGTTTGTACGCCATTTTCACACTGCTGTGTAGACATAGCTTTAGGCTTTTGTTGGTTAATGCTGGCCACCTCCATGGTTCTGCCAACAGCCTCAAGTCTGTGGTCAAAAAGATCAGAAAAATGGTTTGGTTTGTACAATTGGTTGCTTCAAAATAAGTGGTGCTACAGTTATCAGGCAGCCACCTGTTTCCTCTATAGAAATAGTGTGAGTGTGTCTGATGCTGGGGTACATTGCTGCCAGCTGTATGATCCCCCCTCATGTCTGCTGTAGCCTAGATGTCCCTGGTAACAAGTGTGTCCAGTTGGGCAATAGCCGGAAACCCCATTCCAAAGACATGTATCAAAAAGGTCTAGCAGTAAGACTATCCTGGTTGCCCATAGCAACCAGAGCCCATAGCCACCAATCAGAGCTCAGCTTTCATTCTCAAACTGCTGTGGAAAAAAGAAAGCTGTGCTATGATTGGTTGCTCAGGGCAACAATTACAGTCTAAGGGTATGTTCACACGGTCAAATTTCGTCGCGCATTTTGTGTCGTATTTGCGCATACTGTACGCCCCGCAATTACGCTGTGTGAGCATAACCTAAGGGTACGTTCACACGGCTGATTCTGACACTGTTCTCAGAGCTTTTCTGCGCCCAAAACAGCGTTAAAAAAGCTTCCAAAATGCCCCAGTTAACTGTAATTGTATGTAACACAGCTTTGTAGTTCGCCCACAACAAGGTTTTTCCACACATTTTCCACACTGCTTTGGGCACTGAAAATAAAGTCAAATCAATCCTGGAAGCGTTTTCACCGCTGCACATCTCCATAGGAATCAATGGAGAGCTTAAAAGCTGCAAAACCTCGACACGGTTTTTGCCCTGGCTATTATTTTATATGGGTGTTTCAGAAAGAAAAGTGTTGTAAAACCTCTTTGAAAAATCCTCGTCAAAACCTTGTCTGAAAAGAGGTTTTGACGCTTAAAATTCAGCATTCAAATCAGCCGTGTGAACTGACCCTGTTAGAGAGTTTTGGTAAATGAGGCCTGTAGTATCCAGACAAGACCTAGTGAGTGACTCCGACCTCTCGCCCGCCTCCATTGATGTTGATTCTGCTCTGCAGGCCGGCTGAGGAGATGAAGCGGGTGCAGCTGGCGTGTCGTGTACCTCAGGGGTCGTCCTCGGCAAGTGATGACTGTGAAGATGGCTGGGAGCTGGTGATGGATAAAAAAGACTTCCGGCTGTGGCGGCGGCCGATCGAGGGGACCCACCTGTATCAGTACAGAGGTGAGAGCTTAGCATTGCAGGTTTACAGTCCACTCAAGGTCCTGGAAAGTAGTGAGATATCCACAGGAGCGGCTGTGATGCAAATGCAATGTCAACTTCCATACTGCTGTTTGTAAAGGTAATGATGCCGCTCTGTGTCCAGTATGTGAAATAGATCATGGAAGAGGCAAAGGGCGTTATGTATGAAAGCTGTCTAGCAGTAAGACTGTCTTTCTCACAAGAATTCAATTGATTATTCACCGTACCCGATCAATGTGACTGCTTGGGAGACCGGAGAGGGCTTCCCGTGGTACGGTTTGGTTGCTCATTGCACTGGTAGGTTTGGTGGTGGTTTATTGAAAGACTGTCTTTGTTGCCCATAGCAACCAATCAGAGCTCAGCTTTTATGTTTCCAGAGCACTATATGAAATGAGAGCTGAGCTCTGGTTGCTATGGGCAACAGTCTTACTGCTAGACAGTTTTCATACATAAGGCCCACAACGCTCATATTAAAACGTCACTTTTAAAACCATTATTTAAAAAGGTTCTAAGACCCAAGTATATAGAAACAAGGAAGCCACTAAACTGACGTAACTTTCACACGTGATCGTGAATGACAACATGGTAATAACTCCTATGACATAGATACCAATGTCCATCTATGCCCCTAAAGACATGAAGCCAAACGTAAAGCACTCAGTCGCCCACTTCTTTCTGTGATGTATATTCACATGGGGATTGCAGTGGAGGTCGGTGGCCGAGTGGTGGATAACCTCTCCCCCTACTCTGGCCTTTGTAAGTGGCTCGCCCTTTGACAAAGCTACAATAACGCTAAATGAGAAATAGACAAAAGGATATTAGATACATTTTTCAAAAATAAAACCTATCTCACAAAGGGAAAAAAATCTTAAGTCTTGACTCCTTTACCTATTACAATGATAAGAGTTCATCAGGGGACTTTAAAAATGATACAGACAAAAATGTGGCCGGCATTAGAGGCTCTTGATGGAGCCAACATCGGATTATATCAATACCATGTGCAACCAATATATGAGAGATGCAGCAGAGAAAGGGCATCTCCAGCGTACAGGACCTAATGGGCATCAACTTGTGTTACCCTTAGGCCCGGTTCACACGGCTTATTCAAGCCGTTATTGTGGGACGGATTTCGTCCGCAGTTACGGCTTGAATAATGGGCGGGGGAGCTGCTCGCTGGCCCCATAGACAGTCATTATTCATGGCCCGTACGCGCCGTAAATCATGTGCATGTCATTTTCTCCCCCATGGCGGATTCGCCGAGCGGGGAGGAGCGACGGAATCCACTGTTCTCTATGAGAGCAGTGGATTACCGTAATGACAGGTACGGATTGGCGCCGTACTGCAGCGCAAATCCGGCACGCAGTACGGCTGGAATCAGCGCCCAAATAAGCTGTGTAAACATGGCCTTACCACCTGCAGTGGTCTCTCAACTTAGAAAATGAATTGGTTCTGGGAGGGAAACCATAACACTCTGAAAACTGGTTATTGATTCTGAAGCCCCAAAATGTCACCAACAAAATGAAGATTAAAGAAAGTGAAGCAGGTAATTAATACAGATAAAGTGAGTCCTTACATATAACCAGAAAAAAAGAAAATGGTGGCTCTCACCTGGTGCTTAAAGGAGCCGCTCATCCTGGCACATGTAAGAGCAGTACAGGACATGTAGTACAGCAGTGTACTGTAGAGAGGCGCTACTACACTGCCAATAACTGCATGCACCTCACTAATACAAAGGTTTTACCAGAAAAATGTCCATCATAATTAGCTGGATGGGACATTGTATCTTGAAACCACAGTCAACATACAATATCCCAGGAAAGACTTTCATAAGGCTATGTTCACACGGCGTCTTTTGGAGCGTAATTGTGCTGCTATGGTTACCTTCTGGTATAATGAAAGTGAATGAGGCTGACCGGGGGCTATCCCCAATCCCCCAACCCCCACCCGTTGCGCTTTAGAAGAACTCTCTGATCAGCACGTTCTTCTAAACACACGGCGTCTTGCAGTGCGCACATATGCGTGCCGCAAGATGCCGTGTGAACATAGACTTGGGCTATGTTCACACGGCTTATTTTGGGACGTATTACAGCCCGTAATTCGCGCCGTACTGCGCGAATTACGGACAGAAATCCGTCCCAGTCATTACGGTAATCCACAGTTCTCATAGAGAACTATGGATTATGTCTCCTCTCCCCGCTCGCACAATACGCCGAGCGGGGAGAGAATAATGAATGTGTATGGGGCCGGTGGGCTGCCGTACACACGGCGTAATACATCCTGCAATTAAGCCGTTTGAACATAGCCTAACATAACGGGTTTATGAGATACACGGAACTGTGTGAAATTTTGGGTAGGGTTGGAAAAAGTAAGTGCTGTAAAAAAAAAATAGAATTGTTAAGTTTCTTTATCAGTTAACCACTTCCTATCACAGCAATTTTTGCATATGATATGTTAATTTTTGCCTGCCTTTCTCATGGACAGAACAAGGGCTTGCTTATCTTTTTTTTTCCAGAACAAGATGTATATTTTCATAGTACCATTCACTGTATCATATAGTGTGCTGGTAAAAAAAAATATTTAAAATGTTGTGGAATGAAGCATGAAATAAATGCAATTGTGTGGGTTTTGCTATTATTGGGGTGATGTTTGTGTCATGCAGGTGAGTCTTCTTTTTTTTTTTTTACTAACAAAAAAAAAAGTTAGATATACTGTAACTAATAACTTAGTTTTTCCATTTATGAGCTTATGACTGAGGTTTTTTTTCGTGGGCTGTAGTGTAGTTTTTATTGGTACCATTTATTTTTACTTGTACTTTGGGTCTCCTTTGGGTACTTGACCAGTAATATATTGTAGAACAGTTTACAAATACGGCTCTCCTGTTGCACTTTGCCTGTGCAGCAGGGTGTAATAACATAATGGGCATGGAGGTCTTCCAACTGCCATGACAAGCGGTTGGCACCCCACCATTAGTCCCAGGGGGTTAATCTGGAATCGGGGTGGTGCGAATCAATGTTCCTTAATCCCTTGTTTGCCTTGGTTTTTAAGAGGTTAAGTATCAGGATTGGTGCTACCTCCTCTCCCAGCAGCAGGTTACCTGCCGCTTATGAAGTGAGCTCAGCTAGAGAACAAAAGAGAAATCTATATCACATCAGTCTTATGACTGCCCGTTACCTAGAAGATCTGATGCCGTTCTGAAGGCGCACTTACAGTTTTTGAAGGAACCTGGCGGGGAAGTTGTTCCAGAAATTCTGGAGAAGGAACCCCAGATCTTCAGCAGGTGGAGGTTTATTCAAATTCTTCTGGCTCTTCATGTAATTCCCGGGAGACTCGGTGAAGGGCTCTGGGGGGGCCCACATTATGACGTCCAGGACTCCGAAGGCAAAGGGTAGTGACACCAAATATTGATTTGATTTCTCTTTGGCTAATTCACTTTGCATTTATTCAAGTGATAAAAATAAACTCTTAACACCTCTGTTTTTGAAAGCTTTCTTACTTTGCAGAATGTTTTTCACACTCGCATAACACCTTTGCATTTGTATGCATGCATCTGTGCTCCACGCTCTTGGTTCTGCTGGTGTAGGTGGAAGAATCCCAGTGTCCAAGCTGACTCAACTGGTAATCGTGAACGTCTGATAATTGGACACCTGGGTGGATTGAGATGGAGGGGATCCTTAGCTTATGGCTTCTTTTGTGGTGTATGCTGGTCATTGTAGTCCTCATCTACTGGCCAGCGCGTACTTCTAAAACGCTGGCAGCCGGCTCTCATTGACTTTCACTCTCCCGCCGTGTAAATGCTAGGAAGAAGTGACCTGTCGGTGGTTCAATATGTGCCGGGGAATACGCTGGGTATTCCTAGTTCTCAATGAGAGCTATGCATTACCAAAATTGCGGGGCGTATTGCAGCGCTATTATGTGCCGAAATACGCCTAAGTCTGGGCTCACACTGCAGTGTTTTGAAATTTTACATCAGCGTTTGCATCCCGAAACCAGTTGGGGGTCCAGTCTCTCCATTATAGGCTACATCACTGGATTTAACTTGCAAAATGATGCTGTGTGAACTCAACCTGATAGTGCGACTTCTAAGCTGGATACTCCACACTGGGATGCACGTCCTTACATAGTTGCATTAATAACTCTCCCTAATTATTCCTCTTAATCTTCATCTGCCTTCTTTAATTAGTGCCCAGCCCGGTCTCATAATAGTAGCTCAGTCCCTAACCGATTAGGTGACTTGAAATAGTACTTCTACTTATAGCAACATAAGTAAATGGATCTGATGTAAGTCATTGTGATTGTAATCTAGGACTGGACACATCCTACGAACCAGAAAGCCTGCGTATATTACACATTACAGCTGATACCTGAAGGGTAAAGTCACGTGGAGCAGTGATGTTAATGCATAAAATCCACAGCAGATTATGGTACTATGTGGTATCTCATCCACGTGCTGTCAACATTGTCAATAGATCCTGTGGTGAAGATTTTTACATTTGAAGCTTATTAATTTCTGTAGTAAATTAAAAAAAATAAAGCTCAATTTTGTTGCAGATTTTTCACCATTTGAATTTAATAGTGAAGACAACATCTGCTATCGAATCCTAATGTTGCAGCTTTTGCGGCGCATTACTTTTAGACAACATTTGGTGAGGTGAGACATATACCAGGCATTTACCAGGACCTTCTTAGGGGCAGTCTACGTATTGTAGCCCCCATTTTTGCTCTTTGTGGTGTTTTATATTTTTTAAGACTTTTCATTAAGTTATATTTTAATAATTTTTTGATAATATAACACTTTAAAGCTCTTCGCAACGTTTGCCATCTAGTTGCGTCATGGCGTTGATATTTTCCGGCTGGGATCAGTGGTAAGATGCAACTGGGGGATTGAGGAGACTAAGGCCGTGTTCACACGGCTTATTCCCGACGGATTTGTGAGCCGTATTGAGCTCACAAATCCGGCGTGAATAAGGGGCGGGGCCGGAGCGCGGCGGGGGCGCCGCTCCCGGCCCCATAGACAATGCATTATCTACGGTGCGTACGCGACGTAAATAATGTGCATGTCACTTTCTCCCCCGCGGCGGATTCGCCGAGCGGGGAGGAGCGACGGATTCCACTGTTCTCTATGAGAGCAGTGGATTACCGTAATTGCTGCCGCGGATTGGCGCCGTACTGCAGCGCAAATCCGGCGCGGAGTACGGCGCCAATCCGCGGCAAAATAAGCCGTGTGAACGAGGCCTAAGAGGTGGTTCTGTGTACTATTACGTCCCTTAGGCAGGTTGGAGTAGGAGAGCCATTATTGTTCACTTTCCTGCAATATATTATTATTGTTGAACAGTGTATAAGCAATTGTGCTCTCAATTGGTCAAGTACCCTAGGGGGCTAAAAGTAAAAGTTCAAAAATATTTAAAAACTTAAAACAATATTACAAATTCAAGTTTTTCATAATTGGTATTGCCACGACTGTTAGGCTATGTTCACACAGCTTAAAATGGGACGTATTTCAGTCCATAATTACGCGCCATAGTGTGCAAATTACGGCTGGAATGCGCCCCTGTCATTACGGTAATCCACATCTCATAGAGAACTATGGATTACGTCTCCTGTCCCTGCTCGGTGAATCGCGCCGCTAGTAATGATAGTCTATGGGCCAGCGAGGTGGCGGCCCCCCGCCCCCGTTCACACGCCGTAATTGCGGGGTGTGATTACACCCCGCAAATAAGCCGTGTGAACATAGTCTTAAAGTCTGATCAAAAATATAACCTTATTTATCCCGTACAGCGAACATAGGAAAAAAACAAATCCGTAATGTCTTCCAAAAATTGATTAACAAGTCACAGGCAGCCCAAAATGGTACAAATAGAAGCTAAGTTTAAGTGTGCAAAAATCGAACCCTCACTCTATAAATGGGAAAATAGATGTTATTGGTCAGAGAAAATGGCGCTGCCCTGCAAACACTCTGAAATGTCTCTCATGGATATCGCACTGGTTTTCCTAAATAATGTGCTCTGTGTAAATCTGAGAGTTGAGGGTATGAATAAGACCAGTGGCTCACAGAGGAGTAGGAAGTTTCTTTTCCCGTCATGTGAGGAAGATGGGACTAAACCTATTTATCCTTGTGTTTTGTGACCTTCCTGTTATTGACTATCCTCTGTTTTCCGCCCACAGTTTTTGGCTCCTACAAGGATGTGACGCCTCGTCAGTTCTTCAATGTTCAGGTACGGTTTGCCTCCATCTATGTGTCGTGTTCTTGGTCATTGTCTCCATTCTAGAGCTTGGTCTTCTTCGTTTCCCACAGCTGGACACAGAGTATCGTAAGAAGTGGGACGCACTGGTCATTAAACTGGAAGTGATCGAGAGGGATGTGGTCTCTGGATCTGAAGTCATTCACTGGGTCACTCATTTCCCTGTAAGTCTTATTAGCCTATTGTTTTATGTCTGCAGTGAGTCTGTTGTGACAGTGAATTAAAGGGGTTTCCCGTCTCACACATTTATGGCCTGTTAATAGGGTAGACTATCATTGTGAGATAGGTGCAAGGCATCTATCTTGAGGACAGGCCCCTGAAACTCCCGTTCCAGAATGGAGAAGTGGCTGCACTTGTGTGGTTACTCTATAATCATTTCATTGGAATTTCCAATTCAACCGAGTGCAAGCGCTGAAGACCTCTCAATATGTCACCAGTGTGTGAAATGGGGAAAACACATTTAAAGGGTTTGTCTCACTATATTAATTCGTCCAGTTTTCTTGGTTTCACTTTGAATTCAGGGGTGTGTTTCATGGCTTCTAGTAGGCTGCAGTAGAAGCCAGGTCTGTAGCTATAGCAACCAGTGCTGGCAGCCTATCAGGAGAGATTGAACAGGTCTGTAGCTATAGCGACCTGAGGAGCTGATGCAGCCTATACAAGAGGAGATATCTAGGAATAGGTAGGACACTGATAATGGACATATATTACAAAGTGATTTCTTTACAAGATCTTAAACCTAAAAAGCAATCCTTGTAGTGAGACAACACATTTAAGGTTAAACGGGTTGCTCAGTCCCTTTTTGTTACTAGGATCCTGGAAAATAAGATCACTTGTTGTCCCGGTACTTGATCCCACAGCGATCTGCTGTGATCTTTAGTGGAACCCTACAGCAGGTCTTCATAATTTCCCTGCAGCGCCACCAAAAGGGAAGCAAAGTATTACGTGTTGCCCATTAAAATTGATAGCCCAGCTGTATAACGGATAGAAGTGGTGAAAGAGAAGTGTAATGGGGAGTTAGATTGAGTGAAGACTTTTTTTTTTTCTTTTGGGCAATAATGGAGAATCGAGGCTTTAGTCCTGCCCGGCTGCTTCTCTGTTTCTTCTGAGATCCCCACCTATGAGGAGAACAGTGGTCCTTTGTCTTCCATTGCACATGAGAAGCAGAGAAGAATAGACCATGTTTGTTCCATAACGGTGTATGGAAGTAACAAAAAATACAAGCACCCGTTTGCTTTGACTGTTTCTGTAACTCCCATAGACTAGAATACAAATGAAGTCATGTGCATTCCACACAAGACTCCTTTTCCTCCCCATCATATGGATCTTCAATACTTATTCTTTGAGGCTAATCAATAGAATAACATAGTTTTAAGTGCTTATGGAATATAACATTTAATAATGCGTCTATAATTTTGTCTGGTTGTGGCGCCTTTAAAGGAGTTGTCTCATTACGAGCTTTCAGCCTGTCAGTGTCCCTGGTAAGTTGAACTGAGGGGCGTGCTTCTTGGTCTGTCTGTTCTGCTCCCTCTCCCCCCTCCCATCAGCACACAGGCAGCTATGTAACTTCTATACAGGGGGGGGGGGGGGGGGGTTTGCTCTCAGAGTTCACCCTGTGTGTCTGCCTAGGTCTGTTGCAGGAGAGGGCTGATCTATGAGTGTAGAGAGGAAGGTGAAGTGGTGTGCTAACAGAGCAGAGGGGATGCATCTGTTCCTATATCCCCTGCTTAGCTTACAAGTCTCCACATCTCCAGCAACAACAAGGGAAGTGTTACTATACTCAGGATGTCTCACTAATACTGAGAACATAAAATATTCACATGCCTGATCTCTATAGTAATTAGTATAGTCACAGTTCCAAAGACATATCATGATTATAGTAACAGACAGGGTCACTGCTGTCACATCTATCTGTGTAGAGAGCAGGAGGAAGCAGGCACACACAGGGTTAATCCAAGCAGCATGGACACAGCCGCCAGAGTCCTCCCTCCCCCCTCCCTCCACTCCAGAAGCATTCTGTGCGGGAGGGGCTCTCTGCTCTGACCCTGTCTTCAAAGGTGATGAGTCATTCAACCTGACAGCCAGTAAGATAAGGATCAACAGGTCGAGCTGCTATAAGAAATTTGAGAAGCTGATGTAGTAATACTAACAGGGCTAGCTCAAAATCAGTAAGACATTTGTAATGAACATATATTGCAAAGTTGCTTGTTTTTTAAAGATCTTTAAATTAAAACCCAATCATTGTAGCGAGACAACCCCTTTAACTTGCATATAAAGTAATAGGTTGGCTGAAGCTACGTGTGATCTCGTTGTTGAAAGCTTCACACCGTGTAATGACAGCTTCTCTTGCCGTCTGGCAACAGCTGAACAACAACCGAACAGCTGAAGCGCTATATAAAGAGAGATGGATATGTGCTTCTACAGGGTTTATGTGTGAACATTGATTTATTGCCACCTCTGTCCAGTTTTCAGTAACCTCTTATTAACCCTTTTCACAGTATCCAATGTATTCTCGGGATTATGTCTATGTCAGGAAGTATCACGTTGAACAGGAGAACAACCTCATGGTTTTGGTGTCTAGGTAATTATTATTATTTTTTGTTACTTTTTATACCAAGAATCCTGAAAGGCTGCTGACAAGTAATTCACGATGTTATGAGCATAAAAATACCACTTCATATTTGCTTCCATTCGTCTAGTCTATGCTGGAGAAGGACAGTCCTTGGCAAGATCAGTCTCCTTCCCCCTCTGGCAGCTCTTACTTCTGCAGTTGGAGTCTTCTCTGCTGTATTCTCATGTTACTGCCTAGGCTCAGATCATTTTCAGAAAGCCAATAAGCTTTTTCCATTGGCCTGCTCAAAGTGATTGCAAAGGCTATGGTTCAAAGGGGCTTATTTTGTGGCCGTAATTACGTATACGCCGCTAGTAAATGACATGTCGCTTATCTCCCCCCGCGGCGGATTCTCAGAGTGGGGAGAGGAGACGTAATCCATAGTTCTCTATGAGCACTGTGGATTACCGTAATGACTGGGACGGATTCCAGCTGTAATTTGCGCACTACGGCGGGAAATTACGGACTGAAATGCGTCCCATTTTAAGCCGTGTGAACATAGCCTAAGCGACCTGGCTGGGTCTTAAAAGGGGCAAAGCTGTAATACCTTGCAGAGCCAAATGTGTGGCATCTGTTTGAACAAAGCAATCTGATCATTGAAAAGGCTGCTGCACTGCGGCCCGTTCAGAGAGCGAATGACGGGGTGCGGAGTCCGCCCCCCACCTGTCACTTTTACCCATGAAATCTATTATTATTTTGCGCAGTATCCTTCTTAACTGATTAATAAGCAAAAAAAGCAGTAGACTGGTCAGATAGGGTTTGTCCCTACGGCACAGGTTAATGGTTCGTTTTTCAGACAGTTTTACAAACTTAAACTTTTTAGAATTTTTGGCAGTATATTTTTATTTTTATTTTGGCAGTCCTAAGCAATTACAAATTCCATATAAAATCCTGTCCTCTAGCTGTGATTAGTGAAGAGACAAAACTTTTAAATGGCAGGGCAGACTAACCTCACTTTACTGTAGTTGCTGCTTATCTGCATATAATCTCACTACAAATAGTAGGTAATGACACATTGATTGCTTTCATTTTATCTAGGCTTGTCCAGAAAGATTAAACTAAGCTGACAGGGCAATCACCAAATCAATACATAAAAGTATAATGGATTACTTTTCTTCTGCACTGGGTTTTTGCAGCTTTCATCACGCTTATCAGGTTCTAAAGATGTTAAGCGCTATTAGAGCTTACAAAAGGAAAGTCAGAAAGATAAACAAGGTAGTAATGTACAATCAGAATTATATTTTTTGGGAGGGGAAACTATATAATTATAATATTAAAAAAAAAAACAAAAAAAACTTTTTTTTTGAGAACCAATCCCTCATCTTCAGAATCTAGTCCCCATCACCTGTAATTTTAGATTTTTCAAGACAAGTGTCCTGCAGCAGAGAGTTAGCACTGTTTCTGTTCAGAATCCCCCATCCATGATTTGGTGAAACCTCTTTTCCTTTAGACCTTCAGGTAGTCTGAATTTCACTAGTTTTCTTTCTGCTACCATGCCTCGGGGAAGATTTTTTTTCACACAAGAAGATTTAAGAGAGTAATTGCATCTATGGTTTTCTAGGAATCCTCAAAAGCTGTGTTGGAGTGATTGAGGATTTGTGATGAATGTTACAGAAGTGGTGAGAGATGATGTATTTAAAAAATCTCCCACTTAATTTCTGTTACTTGAATGGCAAACGCAGGCAATGGTTAAAATGACCTGGTTTTAAGAAAACATTTTGATGCCTCTTTAAAGCTCAAGTTTTTCTTGGATCCCATAGGGCAGTGGAGCATCCGGAGGTGCCAGAGTCTCCTAACTATGTCCGAGTTCGTAACTACCAGTCCCAGATGGTGATCAGGCCGCACACGTCATTTGATGAGGTAGGTGAGCCACATTGCTATGGATGTAAGTGATCTAATTGAGCTGTGGTTATCAGTGTGTTTCTCAGTAGTCATGTAAAGTCAGTTTGCGTCGTGCATTTGAAAGCCTTTATAGCCTATTACCTGCGTCATAAGGAGTCTGTTGGACATGCTACATTTTTTTTCTCACAGATTATGGAGTTGAATGAAAAAAATTCATCTCTATATGAAACAAAGATACACGGAAGAACAGGAGAGCCCCATATTCTAGCGCATCTCAAAATATGAGAATATCGTCCGTTTATTTATGTCCATAATTCAAGCTAAATGGAGAAACCCATGTATTGTAAAGACTCATTGCACACAGAGCAATAGATTGCAATTGTGTATGTCTTTTAATGTGGATGATTATGGCTTACAGCTAATGAAAACCAAAATTCAGTGTACGAGACCAATCCGTACAATGCAGAGTAATACAGAAAGGTTGGCCTACTGAAAGGTCTGTACAGTATATACTCAATATTTTACATGAATGACTGGATCAATGCAGTCTGGCATGGAGGCGATCAGCCTGTGGAACTTCTGGGGTGTTATGTAAGCCCAGGTTATCTTGATAGCACCTTCAGTTCCTCTGCATTGTTTGGCAGGTGCAAGGTCCAACAGCAAAACAAGGACCAGTTTATGACCAGACACACCACATCAGCCTATCACGGAGCCTCCCAACACCGTGTAAAAATCCATTAATAAATCCACATATAGGCTGTACAAATCTTTCAACACTTCAATGTTGTAATTTTTCTTCAATTTAATAAACTTAAAAACTTCATACATTATGAAAATCAAATTGAACCATAACTTTAAACAAAACATCTGTGATGAAACCGCAATTCACATATAGCAGGTAAGCATAGCATTTCCATGTAAGCTAAGCAGCACCCATGATATATTGTATCTCACAAGACAAGTGCCATGGAGTGGAAGACCTCTCACACCAGACCGCGACATTTCGGAGGCGGACCTCCTTCCTCAGGTGGGTGTGACCAGATGAAACCTCTGCAATGTGCGCAGGTGCCAGGTCCTGCTGGAAAATGTCATCCGCATCTCCATAAAAGTTGTCAGCAGAGGGAAGCATAAAAGACTGAAAACCCTGGCAGACGCCTGTGCTGACCTTGGTCTTGATAAAACACAGTGGACTGACACCAGCAGATGTCATGGCTCCACAAACCATCACTGACTGTGGAAACTTCACATTGGGCCTCAAGCCGCTTGGATTGTGGCTTCTCCTCTCTTCCTCCAGACCCTGGGATCTTGATTTCCAAATTAAAGGGAACATTTACTTTCATTTGAAAACAGCACTTTAGACGCGGAGCACAGTTTAGTTCTTTTCCTCCTGAGCCCAAGTAAGAAGCTTTTGACGGTGTCTCTGGGACATGAGTGACACAAGGAATACAGCAGTTGTAGCCCATGTCCCAGATATAACTGTCTGTGGTGGATGCACTGACTCCAGCCGCAGTCCACTCCTTGTCAGTCTTTTCCAAAAACCCCCTAAAATGGCCTTCTCCTGAGACCCCTCTCTCGGCTGTGCTCATCCCTGTCACTTCTGCACCTTTTTACTCCACACTTTTCCTTCCCCAACTCCCCCCCATTAATCTGTTTGGATCAGCCCTGTGAACACCGCTTCTTTTCCCAAAACCCTTTTCTGTGTTTCCTCTCCTTGTGGGGTTTTGAAAAACTGTCAGCCCAGCATTTCTTCCACCACAATTATGCAGCTACAAAACCAACTGAGGACCTTTGTGTGTGACACCATGACCCCAAAAATATTGACCAATTTAACCATAACCCCCTTTTTTAAAAAAAAAAAAAAAATTTTGAAATGTATTGCTCTGTGGTAAGATTTTTACACAAATAGGGGGTTTTCCTTTTTCACTTGAATTAGGGACATTAAACCTTTCATAAAAATTCATTTTTTTTGGATCACAGTTTGAAAATTTTAATATTACAGTTCCCTTTGAGAGAAACGTGGGCATTGCACAGGAGTGTATTATGGCTTTATACATAAAATGCATATTAATTTATCAAAGGAAGGATATTTCATTGAATGAAGTTGTCAATCAAAAAACATAGATCCCTCTCCCCTAAGGTAGCCCAAATTAAAGGGGCATTAAGCTTTTTGTAAATTCAGTCACAATAATTGGGAGTGCCATTCATTTTTACACACATTGGAAATGGTTTAAAAATAGCTATTCTCTAATTCGTAGGGTTTTTTACTGGGAAGCTAAGTTTGTATGGTCTTTTTGTTTAGTCCTGTCTCATTAGATTGGGGTTTTTTTCCACTTGAAATTGGGTTTTTTTTTGGGTTTTTTTGCCCAAAAAAAATTGTTGGGGGGAAAAAAAATTTTTTTGGCCTTAATTTTAACGACGCCAAATTTTTCTTTTTTTGGGAAAAATAAAGGGTTTTTTAAAAGCCAAAAAAATTTTTCCCCCCTTAAAAAGGGGTTTTTTATTAGAAAAAAACCACAAATGGTTTTTTTCCCCCGCCTTTTGAATGGGGTTTTTTAAAATTTTTTTTTTAAACTTAATTTCCCCCCTTTTTTAAACCTGTGGGAAAAAATTTTTTCTTTTAGGGTTTGGGAACCCTAAAACCCCCCGCAGAACCCCTCCCCCCCTTTTTGGGTTGGAAAGGGGGGGGAAAAAAATCGCTTTCCCGAACTTGCTTGGCCCAATTTCCCCCCCCTGTTACAAAATGAGTCCCAACAGACCCTTTCACAAATGGGCCCCCCCTGGGTTTTTTAAATTTAACCCCGATCAGGGGTTTTTAACCAATTTCACGGGGGCCCCCCAAATTTTCCTTTTTTTGTAAGGGGGGGCCTGTTGCCGGGGGATAAAACCCTTTTCCCCCCCTACCCCCGTTTTAAATTCCCCCACTTTTTTTCCCCCCCCCCCGAACGCCACAGGGGGGGGGGGGTGGAATCCAAATTTTTTCCAAAAACTGTTGGGTTCCCTAAAGGGGGGGGAAAAGGGTACACCAGAACTTTGGGCCAAAAAAGGGACACCGCCCAAAAGCCAAAAAAGGGGCCCCCTTTTTTAAAAACGGGGGGGCTTTTGATACTGCTGACCTACACAAACAACCACAGAACCTGTGTTTTTTCCCCGCTACTGCGTAAACTGGATGGTGTCCAGCGGTAAGTTTTTATTAAAGCTTAAGGTCTCCATATGTCAGTTCAGAGAACCTGGTGAGGAAATAACATTTCTTAATCTATTGGAGTAGCTGTAGACTATAACGCTCCAAGCAGACGCTCCTGAACATCCTTGCAGGATTGGCATCCATGAGCACAATAAATGCAGCTCAGCCAGAAGCTTCAGGTCTCGGCAAAACACATGCTACCTGTTGACAACTGCAGCTCTAACAGAAACCCCTTCAGCAAATGGTTACCCTGCTGTGTTCCCTATGTAAGGCCCGGTTCACACGGCTTATTCAAGCCGTAATTGCGGACGGAATTTCGCCCCAATTACGGCTTGAGTAAGGGGCGGGGCGCTGTCTGCCGGCCCCCATAGACTTTCATTATTCACGGGGCGTATCCCCCGGGATAATGTGCATGCACTTTCTCCCGCTGCCGTATGCCGAGCAGGGAGGAGAGATGGAATCCAAAGTTCTCTATGAAACTGTGGATTAAACCCTAATGGCTTTACGGATTCCCAGCCGTATGCACGCAGATACGGTGCGCAATACGGCTGACATCCGTCCCTGCAATAAGCCGTGTGAATGGGCCTTTAGTGATGAAATATCTGCTTCAGGTGTAGGGGGAAAATTTTTTGTAAAAATACCCTACAGAGGTCTTTATGGGAACACAATATGAAAAAAATTTAAAAAAAAAAAAAAAAAAAATTGATGGCCCCAAAACCCACACTTACAGCCCCACTCCGGTCCCTAAAAACAATATGCCTCCTACTTAATTTTCGCTTTACTATTGAAAATAATATATATAAATAAAATAAAAAAAAAAACAAAAAAATTATAATTATAATATATATAAGATATATTTTTTTTAAAATTAATATATAAATAAATAAAATATTATATATATATATAAAATAATTTTGAAAAATTTTTTTGTTTTCCCTGATGAAAGAAAAAAAAGTTAGAAAACATTATTGAAATAAGATTGGGAGAAAGCAGTGTAGTTTTGAATCTCTCATGTACTAAAATAAAAAAACTAACTGATCATGAATGGTGGCAAATGGCCTAGTCATGAAATGGGTTGAGACGCTATGTACCTGCCAGTCGCTGCCACTTCATAAAAGTTCTGCATTTAAAGTATTTCACGCATGGACATTTCAGCTAAAAATCAATGCAGGGATAGGTTGTATTAAGGGTCCTTGAACAATAAGTTCATTACAAAGTGTCCCCCAGTTGTAATTTGTGGGGAAATCTGGCCGTAAGTATAAGGGTATGTTCACATGACGTGTTGACTCCGTGTTGGGATATGTTTTTAGATACGTGTTTGGATCCGTGTCTCGAACCCTAAACGGACACAAACCCGCATCTAACAATGTGCAGTGTGACTTACGTTGCTTGCAATGTAAAACACGCATCAGTGTTCAGACGAGTGATCACCCATTCGTGTTTACATGCGTCTTTCGGATCCGTTCAAAGAATTGACATGTCAATTCTTGAACCATAAGATGCAGCAGACCCCTATCTAAAACTATAGGGTGTGTTCCTGCTGCATCCAAACACACACCTGCATTTTGGATGCATTTTTCAGATCCAAAAATGGATCCAACACTCCATGTGAACATACCCTTAATATTCCCTACAGCGCCACCACAGGGCAAATGAAGCATTACACAGTGCCCATTCAAATGAATGGGCTGTTTATGTAATGCAGGACAGGATAGATCTTCCAGAGACTCGTCACTCTCCAGTCTGCCCAAAAGTGAAGGATCTTAAACATAACCCTCTCTATGAACACAAGTTTTTTTTTACAATGTAGAACCCCTTTAAACTTGTGGACATTGAATAACATTAGGGGCCACATGTATGAAAACTGTCTAGGTCTAAAACTCAGTGTTGCCCACAGCAGCCAATCTGAGCGCCCCTCTCATTTTTCCAGAGCACTATATGAAATGAAAGTGGGCACTCTGGATGCTATGGGCAACAAAGAGTTTTAGACCTAGACAGTTTTCATATATGTGGCCCTAGGTGTCTGCAATGACTTCATTAACCCTCCCTTCTCTTCACAGGGATGCCCGATTTCCTAGAGAAGCTGCACCTAGCAACACTCCGTGCCAGAAACATGGAGATCAAAGTGAGGGATTATATATCTTCCCGACCTCAGGATTGCAGCAATGAAGCTAGAGCCAGTCCAGAACGAAAGCCTGCAGCGGCGCACGCCACACAGCAGATGGATTATGCCTAAGAGGGGCGCTGACGCCCTGCCTTACCCCACAAGCCACCGTTACAGATCACAACAGTCAGACAATGCGAGGCTACACGCCAACTAAGTAGCAGCATCTCCAATAAAACCAGGTACTGCCAAGCACAGACCGAATGCTTTCAAATCCTTGCGAGGCCGTGTGTGCCTTGTTCAATGTCTCCAGATGCTCTGCTTATGCCAGTCGCTGCCTCCACAGCTGCAGGGTAATGCTTCACGGACACCCGCAAGGAAGCGTGAATGTGGGCATCGCCACCTCGGTTTTATGTCGTGTAGGATCAGTTCTGTGAGGTGTCTTGTCCGGAAACTTGGTGATGCTTCCTTTTACCAACTCTGGTGACTTTTACATGATTGATTAGGGAACAGTTGCATGGCAGAAGGAAGTGGATTGACCTTCCACAATTCTTTTTTTTTTTCTATTTGAACAAGAACTGGGTTTTTGGATGGCAAGAATCTCGACGATTTCGATGTCTACTTGCAGTGATTTTGGAGAATTGACCCTTTTCTCCGAGCAGGTGGACGTCTGATTTGGCCTTGTGCCTTAAGGAAATGTCGTCTGTTTGCCCGTCCCTTGTTCACATGAAGGAGTTTCCCCCCCCACAGCTTGTTGATCTGCAGTGTATAATCTTCAATGTATATGTTGAGCTTAATCCTGCAGAGATGAAACATGGGATATGTTTAGTGCTGTAGAACGGTGTTTCTCAGCTCCTCATGTACCTCCAGTGGGTCAGATTGGGAGCATATCCCATAGAGTGGACTCCTGGCCAGTCCTGATGCATTAACCATGATTTTATCTTGTATGATCTGCTCCAAACTGAGGAAATCCTGAAACCACGACCTGTTGGGGGATACTTGGAGGAGTTGGAAATCACTGCTGTAAATTACCCAAAGAGTTGCATTTCTTATTCATTTGTGGACTGTACAAAAACCTTCCATGTTCTTTTAAAATCCTGTTTAAATTTTTTTTTTTATTTGTACCAGGGAATATTTAACAGTAATCCTATTAAGTGTTGGATGTTTGACTCCTTACACAGACCCAACCTCCTTGTAGCAGAGCGGTGATGAGTCTGTGCATGGATAACCTTTGTTGCCTAAAGCTAGTATGGGCAGAACAAAAACTAGAATGTAAAATCAGATTTTTTTTTTTTTTTTTTTGGGAACATAAAAACCCACAGTCTATCTTGCCTATGGCTTCTATGCAGTTCAGTGCTGTCTTTTACCTATAGCCATGGAAGCCTGGAGTGATTGGTGACAGGAGTCCAGAAATGTCTTCAAATTACATCTCTCCAGTTCTATAGACCTCAGTAACTCTTATCTATGTGTCTGTGATCGTAGCGGTTTTAGTGGCTCTTGTCGTTCAGTCCTTCCACTAATTCCAGTGGAGATGATGCAAGAATGAGAGCCGGTAGCAGGTGTTTGGCACCATGGTTCATGGCCTTTAAAGTGTAAGCTGAATATATCTTCCTCCGTAGCTTTAGCTGCACTTTGTAGATTCTCAGACAAACTCTCTCTCTCTCTCATGGGCTGTCAAGAATCTTCTAGATTTAGGCCATATTTTTGCATCCATGTTATGGCCTCAGATCAGGTTGACATCATTTAGAACGCCGTAGGGTTTAATAGTGGCCTATATTCAGTTTAAAATTTAGAGCGTTCAAATCTTGTGCCTTTAATAAGGACCCTGGCAGCTATAATGTGGCTGCATTTAAGAGGCCGAAGACAATGTATACTCGGTTTTCAGTAGTAGTAGTTAGCTCATCCAGGGAATGTTGATGTCCCCATAATATTTGACTTCTACCACAGCCATCTGGGCCATGGGCAGTAGTCTAAGGGTGCGTTCCCATGGCATAGGACAAATACCGGCTGGTTTTTGTCCTGTTTTAAGGCCGTCCCCACCGCCGGGGGTGAGGCGGCTTTACTCCGATGAGTGGAGAAAAGCCCTTCCCCGTCTCATTGAGAAGCACAGATTCCGTCCGAAAACCGGACGGAAGATTGTGCTTCCACAATGTTTTGCGGCCGGACCGTGGGCGGAAAAACCACCCGACGGAAAACCTGTGCAGTGGGGACTGCTGCACGGGTTTTCCATAGAGCACCATTGTGCTCATTTTCGGCCAGTTATTCAGGCGGTCTGAAAAACCGCAAACCGTCTGAAAAACCGGTCAAAAACCCGTGCAGTGGGGACATGCCCTAACAGGCTATGCCATTTAGCTTGTGCAGAAGCCATGCCACATCTATCCTTGCTTTGGACTCCCCTAAACCAAATGCAGACCACTCGATCGTTCTCTGGTGACTTAGGTTTCTATTAGTAGAACTAGGGGGTTCCATGTGTAAGAGATCTGTACTATGGATGCTGAAATACGGCCTGTGAAACCAGCCCAAGATGGCAGAACCATGACTACTATCTCTGACCATAGATTATCTATGAAAAGCAGAGAAGAAAGTGGTTACTGTGGTCTGTGAGCAGATAGGACAACATGACCAGGCCACGGTCACATGGCAATATTTGTAAGCTGGAACCATAAGTGGAACTTGGACTGAGGAAGTAAAATGGAAAGATGTGCTCCTCTTCATGTTCTGGAGCCACTTTTGGCTTCCAAATGCACATGTGAAAGTGAGTTCGCTGAGGCTGCCATACAAAAGGGCTTTCTCTATGCCTTGTCTCTGCTGCACGTTTTATACTTGTGGGTGGATCCTTTTAAGGCACTTACGTTTCATACATACAGCGAATTATGCAAATTGGGGGTGGAGGGGTGTTTTACGCCTTCGTGATCAGAACTGTACCGTCGAAAGCTTTATAAAAGCATCATTTGTTGCAGTGGAGGTGGTGCTCCCTACGGGAAAACTTGCCTAGCTCAAAAATCACTCCAAGACTAAAGAAATTCTTACGAAGCTCTCCAGAAACTTGACACTTTAAAAAAAAAAAAAGAAATAGGGGAGCATCATTTTCATGCAAGGAGTAAAACGCTTTTTTGTTTAAAGGTGCAATTTTCTCCCCCTCCCAAAAAGCATTTTGCAAGACCGTAATAACAAACCACTGGAAATCACAGCACTTAAAATCAGGCTTTTAGCTCTCACTCGCCTGGTTGTTAAATATGCATTACCAGTACAGGTAAACCAATTACTTCCTACATAGCCAGTAATACATTGTAAAGGACCAACTTACTGGAAAATAGAAATGTGTAAGCGGTGGGAACCTTGTTCAGCATTGTCTGTCGCGGGCTGTGCATGCTGTGTGTGTCCTCCTAGGACTTGGTTCCACAGGTTTGCATACATGGAGGGTTGAAACGTGTGTTAAGTCTTCTAAAGTGTTATCGCCAGTACGGACAATTAAGTGAACAGCATATGAAGAATAATCCCTGTTAAACGTAATGTTTGCACTGCTCCTCAAAGCCCGGAGCTCTCACTGATGTGATGTTACATTTCTTTCGTTTTTTTTAACTTAATATGTGTAATTAAAATTACAAGTCGGTACTAATATTTTTTGTGTGTTTAATTTTGCAGTCACAGGTGACCTCCTGAATATTTGGTCAAAGCCAATTTCTAACAAATAATTAAAACTTTAGTGTTCTTAGATCCCTGTTTGCAGAAGCTGTTGTTCTTCATTGTGCCGCAGATTTCTCCTTCCTCCCAAATCAGTAAGTTCAGATTCACGCGGCATGCTTCCAACAGCCTCTGGCCTGACCCCCATTCAGCTTCACTTTCCCCGATACGTAAAAGTCCTGAAACAACTGAATATGGCTGGAAATCATAGCACTTAAAGGGGGTTGTCTCACTACAAGGATTGCTTTTTATATTAAAGATCTTGTAAACACAAGTCACTTTGCAATATATGTCCATTAACAGTGTCCTACCTGTTCTAAGATATCCCCTCTTGTATTGGCTGTATCAGCCCACTGGTTGCTATAGCTACAGACCTGTTTGATCTATCCTGATAGGCTGCCAGTGCTGGTTGCTATAGCTACAGACTTGGCTTCTACTGCAGCCTAGTGGAAGCCAATAAACACACCCCTGAATTCAAAATGTAACCAATAAAACATGACTGAGGTAAAATGAATCAGTGTAGTGCGACAACCCCTTTAAGTGCTATGATTTTACCATATTTGCGAGGTGTACTTAAGGCACATTGCATCATAATTACGTGCTGAAGTACGCCTTGCAAATACATTGTGTGAACACCCCCTAACAGGAAGTTCCTTGTGACCGACACAATGGGGGGGGAAAAAAAACACAAAAACATCTTCTAGGAGATGGACCTCCGTGTTTCTACTCAAGAATGAATAAGCGGTGCTCCATGCGTTTTCACCATAGTGGAGTTTGGAGTGTGACGGTTTGAGGTTGTGGTCAGGTGTCTTATACTGAAAGTTAAAACTGAAATCATTACTACGGGAAATGGGTGGAGGACAGAGGACCTTAAAGAAGTTGTTCCCGGGTTCTGTGAGAGCCAGAAATTTTTGCTTGTTTGTAGGAGACCAAATACTTTTTTTCCAACCATAATTTGCAAATAAATTCTTTCCAAATCAGACAATGTGTTTTTTCTGGATTTGTTTTTTCCTCATTTTGTCTCTCATTTTTTTGGTCGAACGTTGATGTCATTTACAGGCCTCTCATCTTTTGTGGTGGGATTACTTGCACAATGGGTGGGTGAATAAATACTTTTTTTTTTTTTTTTCCCCCACTCTACAGTATAGCTGCAGCCCAGTCATGGTCACTATTTGTAAAAACCAGTTAGCTTAAATTACACTTCTCCCCTTTCATACGGCTTCAAACAGTGCAGATGCTGCTGTAAGTACAGGACTTTATCAGGAAGTAATTCCCCATGTGCATCTCTTACCAAGTAGAAGGTGAAGCTCCAGAGTAATTCCAGCATCCTCCTCTTCTGGGCCAAGTTGAAAGGATTGAAGTTTGCAGCCTGAAAGTGAAATAAGCTAGTAAAATGCATGGAGCACTGCTTATTAATTCTGGAGTAGAAACACGGAGGTCCATCTACTAGAAGATGTTTTGTGGATCAATGGAGGTAGAGGTAAATAAGTAGAGCAGAAATAGAACTGGCTTTTGATTTTTTCTTTTTTTTTTCTTTAGTAATATGGGCAAGTGAATAGGATCAGGAAAAAAGATGCTTTTAAATGAGTCACATTACAGCTCGATGGACCTGGAAACATGAAAATGAGGTGCTTCAAACAATCAGGAATCAAAGACCATACTGGTCTTCAGAACAGATCCCTTCCTCCAAAAGAGGAAAAACACATCATGGGGAGTTTGTTTTAATAATGTTACACTGCACAACCTACTGTCACCTTAGGACATGTCCCCATGGCACGGTTTTTGAAAGCCGGCTGAAAAACTTTTACACGGACCTTAATGGATTTTCCGCCCGGCGGTTTTTCGGATCGCCAGCAGTCCGAAAAACATAGAACATGTTCATTCTTCCATCCGGTTTTCGGGCGGAATATGAACATGCTTATGTCAAGGGGGGGGGGCTGTTCTCCACAAACGCGGTTCACACGGCTTATTCTGGGACGGATTGGAGCCGTACTGCGCGCTGTATTTGCGCTGCAGTACGGCTCCAATCCGTCCCAGTAACTACGGTAATCCACAGTTCTCAGAGAACTATGGATTCCGTCGCTCCTCCCCGCTCGGCGAATCCGCCGCGGGGGGAGAAAGTGACATGCACATTATTTACGGCGCATATGCGCCGTAAATAATGCATTGTCTATGGGGCCAGCAGGAAGCTCCCCCACAGCGTTCCCAGCCCCGCCCCTTATTCAAGCCGTATCGCGGGCGGGATCCGTCCAGCTAATTACGGCTTGAATAAGCCGTGTGAACCGGGCCTTACAGTATCTTTTTTTTTTTTCGAGGGAGAGCAGTGTCTTCATACAAATCAGAAGAATAGTTGTAAGTAATTCATACATTACTCATCATATATCCTTAGATTTTTGCTGTTTCTTGCCTTTCTCAAAAATAAAAAATAGCAAATACTGTCAGAAAACCCATGTGATGTCACCCTTGGCACAAGGTTGATTTTCTGATATGATTTGTTCACGCTCGATACACAATCTATATTTTTACTTGTGTGCTCTTTAACCTGTAAAAAAAAAAAGCACCTAAACCTGTATCCATAGAAGCAATGTTACTGAAATATCCACTCCTGTACATAACAGGGTTTACTGAAATCAGAAAAAATTTAATTAAGTGACAAAATGTAATAAAATAACCATTACTCATGTGATAAAACCACTGCCTTTCTGGTGCTCACCTCTGCTCTTTATTTCATTGGCTTAGGGTTTGTTCACACGCCGTATTAACTACGCTTTTTAGATTAGTTTCTGGGACCAACAGGACGGATCTAAACAATTAGCAGTGAGACTATCACTGCGGGCTATGAGGAAGACGCAGCGGCGTTCACATGAGAGATCACCGCTGCATGTTCCCCTCCTGCCTGTCCATCCCTGAGACGGATCTAAAAAGCATAGTTAACACGCAGTGAAAAAGCCGTGTGAACAAGCCCTTAGATGAAGATGGGCCTGTGCGGTTATGAAATACTGTCAAGAGCAGGCCAAGCACGATGTGACCAAAGAGACAACTTAAAGAAAAGAAGGAATATCACAAATCTTTCCGAGGAACTGCCAGTGATGCAAACTCCAGCCTAATGCTGGGGCTCCGTCTTGTGTCTAAATTCACAACCTGAAAAAAACTTTGAGATTCTTAGTTCACATGTTTTGATCAAAAAATGCTTATGCCACCCCCGGCTTACAATGGGATCTCAAGGTGGGTGGTCCTACTCTATCTTTACCTGTCACTAGAGTCAAATTCAGACTTCTCATTGGGTCAAACAGACCTCCATAATCCAGAGAGAAAAATAAAAAAAGCACCAACCTTGCACGCATACTGCACTGATATAACAAGCTGTGGAAATCGGTGGGGTGCAAAAGACCAAAAAGGAGGCATCCATTCCTCCCTCTATAAATTAAAAGCAATATATGGCAAATACAACATATAGTTCTGCACAAAAAAAACATTTCTGAAAAACACAATGTGAACCTGGGTGCCACTGGCTTGGTTGTGACACACACTCTCACTCACTTACACACACACTCACTCACTCACTTACACACACACACACACACAAACACACACACACACTCACTCACTAACACACACACACACTCACTCACTAACACACACACACACTCACTCACTAACACACTCACTCACTAACACACACACACACACTCACTCACTAACACACACTCACTTACACACACTCACTTTCAGGTCTGTTTGACCCAATGAGAAGTCTGAATTTGACTCTAGTGAGAGGTAAAGATAGAGTTGGACCACCCGCCTTGAGATCCCGTTGTAAGCCGGGGGTGGCTTAAGCATTTTTTTGATCAAAACATGTGAACTAATACTAAAGTTTTTTTCATGCATTATAGATAGCATAAATGCTTCTTTAGAGGTTTCCATGTATTGTTTGTTAAATTCACAACTTGTCAGATTTTGGTGCAAGCGGTGTGAATTATTAAACCCTTTCTATCGGGTCTTACTAACAGTTCAGGCTACTGGAGGTGGGGTAACAGTGTGGAGAAAGTTTTCTTTGCACACCCTGGGTGCTTGGTTTCGTGTGGATGGACGTTTGGACAGTAGGACTTGTGTAAGTATTGTGACCAACCATGGCTCATCCCTTCAGGGAAGCTGTTTTCGCAATGGTAGAATTACATTCAGCCGGACACTGAACCGTGCACATGGGTTTCTGACTGGTTTGCGGCAACTGCAATCAGTGTCGGACTGGGGGGTCTGGGGCCCACAGGGGAGTTGATCTTGGGGGGCCCACCATACTGTACATGAAAATATTACCGGCCTCTCGGACATAAATGCGTCCATTTTACCACATAATACAGTGTGCAAAACAGAACTATATTGTGTAGTACAATAGCAAGTTAGTCACAAATATGTCAGTCTAACATATCACCCACGCCGATATAACCTACAACACCAGATAGAGACCACATAGAGTTCAGACACCAGCTCAGGTATAACCTACAACACCGCCAGATAGAGACCACATAGGAGTCAGACACCAGCTCAGGTATAATCTACAACACCGCCATATAGAGACTACATAGAGGTCAGACACCAGCTCAGGTAAACCTACAACACCGCCATAATGAGACACATAGAGGTCAGACACCATCTCAGGTATAACCTACAGCACCACCATATAGAGACTACATAGAGGTCAGACACCAGCTCAGGTATAACCTACAGCACCGCCCTATAAAGACCACATAGAGGTCAGACACCAGCTCAGGTATAACCTACAACACCTCAATATAGAGACCACATAGAGGTCAGACACCAGCTCAGCTATAAAATAACAACACCGCCATATAAGACCCACATAAGGTCAGACACCAGCTCAGGTATAACCTACAACACTGCCATATAGAGACCACATAGAGGTCAGACACCAGCTCAGGTATAACCTACAACACCGCCATATAGAGACCACATAGAGGTCAGACACCAGCTCAGGTCACATCACGTTACAGTGAATACAGCAGTGATCCAATATAGAAGTAAAATAACCCCTGAAATCAGGGACTCACTGGAGACGTCTTTCTCATCTGATGATTTTTTTCTCTTCTCTCATGAGTCGTTCTTATTCCCTTTTCTTCGGGCCTCTTTTCCCAAACCCGCCATGTTTACTTTTTCCCCCAAACCACTCACCCCGGGAAATTACACCCCAATTACCTTAAAAATCCTAAATTTTTTCCAACACCTCTTTCCCCAAATTCCACCTCTGTAAAAACGGGCCCAAAGGGGGTTTTGGAGGGGGGGAGGGGGCCAAACCCCCCCTTGAGATAATGCTACAACAAAGGGTCTGCCCACTCAAAAAATATCACCGGGTTGGGTACCCAGGCCCCAAAGGTGGGTAGGCAAATGGGCAATTTTCACGGGTAACCCTTTAGTAGCCCAGGCCCCCTTTAAGTTAGCCCGGGCCCCCTTATTTTAGTCAGGACCCCCTTTATAAATTCACCTCCCTTAGGAAAGCCGGGGGCCCCCCCCCTTTAGTATCGGGGCCCCCCTAGTTAGTCGGGGCCCCCCCTTTGGGTAGTCAGGGCCCCCCTTTTGGTAGCAAGGGCCCCCCTTTGGGTTACCGGGGCCCCCCCGTTGGTACCCCAGGGCCCCCTTTAGTACCCCAGGACCCCCTTTTTAGTACCAGGGCCCCCTTTCGGGTAACCAGGGCCCCCTTTAGTAGTCAGGGCCCCCTTGGGGTCCCCGGGGGCCCCCCCCCTTTAAAAAGTCAGGGCCCCCTTAGTTTAGCCGGGGCCCCCCTTTGGGTTTAGCCCGGCCCCCCTTTAGGTTTTTCGGGGGCCCCCTTTTAATACCAGGCCCCCTTTTAAAGTGGGCCCGGCCCCCTTTTAGAAAGCCAGTGCCCCCCTTGAGAAACCCGGGGCCCCGCCTTAATACCGGGGCCCCTCTTTGGGTGGGCCAGGGGCCCCCTTGTGGGTACCCCGGGGGCCCCCCTTGGGGGTACCGGGGCCCCCCTTGAGTTTTTCGGGGCCCCCCCTTTAATACCAGGGGGCCCCCCTATGGTAGTCGGGGCCCCCTTATAAAAAAAAAAAAAAACCCCGCCCTCACCGAATCCCGCTCCCCCCCCGTTTCCCGACTCCCGCGGGGCCACCCCGGGCTCCTCCCGCCCGGGCAAAAAGGGGGCGCGGGGGAAGTGACTCACCGGCGCCGCCTATGTCAGCATAGGGGCCAGCGCCCGGCAGGCAAAAAACCCTAACCCCCTTTCACCTGCCAGGAGATGAGCGCAGCGCTAGGCGCTGTGCTCCCTGACAACCGCGCAGCCCCGGGAAAGTCGGGGACTTTAGTCACCAAATCCCCGGGTCCCCCGGGGGCCCTGCCGACCTGACTGCAAAAAAGCTATCCTGTCCTTACGGCCATATTCCCTAAAAAATTTTTCAACACACCTAGTTTGTTTCAAGGGTTTCCCAAATTTTGCTGTGGTTTTAAAGGCCAAAGAAAGACCCACTTTTTATCTGCAACCCCATTTTGATACCATGCTGCAGCTCCTAGGTACGGAATCAACAGTGATCCTGGGTTTAGCTTCTCCTGGTCTTTCATTATACAACATTATTTGGTTCCAGGACAACTGTTTTGAAAGAAACTGGTAATTGGTTCCAGAGCCCCAAAAAGAAAAGCAAGCCAGATGCAGCACGTCCTTGCATTAAACAGCCCTAAAAATCTGCTGGAAATCAATTCCTATTTTGCAAAAATTTTTGGGTCATGTACTTTAAAACAAAAATGTCCCCAAAAAAAAAAATTTGGGGTCCCCCCATTTTGGTCCCAAGAGCCCTCCCCCTGACACATGTAAAGAGTAGAAATAGGCCCTAGGGCCTTTCCCAAGGCCCTAAATTTCACTCAGGGGTGGTGAAAAATTTTCGCCGCCCCCCCCCCCTCATGTAAAAATAATGTGCCCTAATGAAACTCAGGCATCACCACCCAAACCCAAAACCAAAATAAACAAAAGCTTTCCACAATTGGGGCTCCCTAAAAACTCTAGAAAATAGCCCTACAGTTACCAAAAAAAAAACGCTAAAAACCAACCAAAAATCCCCAAAATCACATATCACCATCACACGTACCGAAAAATACTACCACACCATGACCACATATCACCACATTTGTTTCCAAATACACAACCCCCGAACCCCATCACCACCACATAGTGACGAATAATTTCAAACGACCAACTGAGTATAAACCAATTTTACTTCAACCAATAATTCCCCCCCTACAGTGACCCCTACAGTGATGGATACCCCTTTTACACAGGCCCCTTCTCCACAAAAAATGGGTTTCGTAAAGTTAAAATCTATGACTCACAGGGGAAATCTCTTTAAGGGGGTTGGGTTTTCTTTCTCTTCTTCTTTTCCATCTGTGCCAACGCCCCTGGGCCAATACTCCCACTCTTTACTGTAAAAATTTTCAAACAAACATCTTTAAAACTCCCAATTTAACAGCACTTCTCTACCAATTTCCCATCTCTATACAAACCCCCCCATCAAAAGCACCTCATATGGTAGCCATGTAAAATTCCCCCTGAAACCCCCTATTAAACCCTCCATAGCCGGTAGTAGCCCCCTGAAACCATGAAAGCCCCCTTTTAGCCAGTAAATGCCCCCTGTAGCCAGTTGATGGCCCCCCCGAGCCCCTTATGCCCCCCTTTGCCAGTTTGATGCCCCCCGTGCCTTTTGAGGCCCCTGGGTTTAAACAGTAAAATGCCCCCTTTTTTTTGTTTTTTTTTGGGTTTTGGGGGGGGGGGGGGGGGCGGGGGGGGGGGGGGGGGGGGGGGAAAGGGGGTGTTTTTTTTTTTGTTTTTGTTTTTTGTTGGGGGGGGGGGGGGGGGGGGGGGGGGGGGTTTTTTTTTTTTGGGGTGGGGGGGGGGGTTTTTTTTTGAGCCAGTAGCCCCCCTTTAGCCAAAGGGTGCCCCCCTTGTAGCCAGTGTGCCCCCCCCGTAGCCATATGCCCCCTGTAGCCAGGTCCCCCATTTTTAGCCAGGTTCCCCCCCCCAGGGCCCCCCCGGGGGGGGGGGGGGGAACCCCCCCCCCCCAACCCCCCCCCATTGGGAAATTCCCCCCCCCCTTGTAGCCATGTTTCCCCCCCTTTTAGCCAGATGCCCCCCCTTTTAGCCGTGTTTCCCCCCCCTTTTAGCCATTTTGGGCCCCCCTTGTAAACCCGTGGGGCCCCCCCTTTTTAAAACCAGTGTGCCCCCCCCCCGTAGCCAGTGTGCCCCCCTTGTTTGCCCGGGGTTTCCCCCCCTTTAGCCAGTGGGGCCCCCCCTTTTAGCCAATGTGGCCCCCCCTTGGAGCCGATTCCCCCCCCTTTTAGCCAGTGTGCCCCCCTTGTAGCCAGTGTGCCCCCCTTGAACCAGTGTGCCCCCCTTGTAGCCAGAAGCCCCCTTGTAGCCAATGCCCCCCTTGGGACCAGTTGCCCCCCCCTTGTACCAGGGTTTCCCCCCTTGTAGCCAGTGGGGCCCCTTGTACCAGGTGCCCCTGTAAGTAAATTTTAAAATAACAAAAGCGTACTCAAACTCAGTTTTCCAAATTTCCCGGGTCCGGAAATTTTCTGGAGGGGGGGTGTGGCAGTGGTTTAAAAGTGATCAACCCTTTTCTTTTTTCACTGAAAGGCAGCTTTCCCCGGGGGATCCTTTCCTCGGGGCGGGAGAAAATGCCAACCAAAAGATCGACCCCACAATGGGGGGGGGTGAAAACCTGCCCCCCTGGGGACGCTGATACAAGGGGGGAGTCCCGAACGGAACGATCCGTCCCCGCCTCCCCCCCTTTTTACCGTCAGCTGCTGGCTCGCGCACTGTTATAAAACAGTCGCGGGAGAGTCGGGGGGGCTCCTCCGGGCGGGCAGGGGAGGCCCGGCCCCCGGCGCCCCCCTCGGGTGAGCGGAGCCCCCCGGGGCCCCGGGCGATCGCACGCCCCGCCCCCTCCCCTAGGAACGGCCCCGTATAGGACATGTATACCCCACGTACTGTAGAGGGG
This sequence comes from Phyllomedusa bahiana, assembly GCA_025379985.1. Taxonomy (NCBI): domain Eukaryota; kingdom Metazoa; phylum Chordata; class Amphibia; order Anura; family Hylidae; genus Phyllomedusa; species Phyllomedusa bahiana. Next base: position 169,662 of record JAODAL010000682.1, read on the forward strand.
GCCAACCCCAACCACCAATCACTGGGATACACTTCACTAATAAATTAAAATGAACCTGTCAGGTTTGTTTTTGCCCGCCCTACTGAGAGAGGATGTTATAGAAAGGGAAAGGGAAAATCAGCTCTGGCTATTTAGGTTTTAAATGATTTTTGAGGAGAAATTTTTGAAATAAAATTTTGCTTTTGGGGCCCCCCTTAAAAACAGCAGACCCCCTGCTTTCCCCTCCCCAACAGTGATTGACAGCCCTTTCCCCCCAAACATTTGTAACAGAGCCCAAAATTTCAATCACTGTAGGTGGGAGGGGTAAGCAGGACTTTCAGTTTCACTTCCATAGATTTTCTCTGCTTTTTAAACAGAAATTCAGCATCAAAATCATTTTAAAAAATAAAAGTGGGTCATGTTCTCCCCATCATATTCTGCTCTAAGGGCAGCATCAACCACTTGATTTACCACCAGTGTGCATAGGTGCACACTGGTGGTAAATTCCTATGAGTCTTTTGATAGTTCTTAGTGTGCTACTGAAACCCGGGAAAGTTATGTAAATTCGCCACGCCAGTGGCACCTATGCTCATAATTTTTTTAAAAAAGATTTTGGATGTGCAAAAACCAAATATTGTTTTCCTTTCTTGTGTATGGGGGGTTGGGTGTCCTCCTCATTGTTTTTTTCCCCACTCCACCCACTTTTACAGGGTTTTTAAAATCAATGCAGTGTACCTTGTACCAGGAGCCTCACTCCCTGAAGTATGGAGGGCTGAACAGGCCCTGAAGAGTGGAAACAGTGTAGGAACCCACCAGCATTTGAAGTCGCCTTGCTGATGGGAGGTGGGCTTAAGCAGTTTTGATGAAAAATGTGAACCTCAAAAAAATGTTCATGTATCCTAAATAGCAGAAATGTGTTTTCTAAATTTCCTATGTGCCTTTTGATAGTTTCTTTAGTTGATAGTGTGCCGCTGATATTGGAATGAATATGCCATAAATGTGTGAGCTAGGAAAACCACATTAACCCAATATAGATTAAAAGTGCCAAATGGTGGTCAAGGATGGACTTTCACTTAAAGAGATCAGTGTCCCGCTGAATTTACCGCCTGCTGCTTATCAGGAATCTGGGGGCTTTATTCTTAGGCTATGTCTACCTGCCAGAAAAACGCCGCTTTTCAGTTTTTCGTTTTCAAAACAAAAACCTCCTGCGTCTACATTTACTTTTTTTTTCTGCTGTTTTTTTTTTACGGGTCTATTTTGCAACATGCCAAAAAAAACCCCAGAGCCGGCAAAAAATTTACTACGGGAGTCTATGGAAAGCCCGGCGCTTTTGCGCTTTTTCGGGGCGTTTTTTGCGTTTTTTTTCAATGACAAACCCCCGAGCCCCCGCCCCCCCTATTGGGTTTTAAATAAAATTTTTTTACTGATAAAATTTTACAACAATTCTGATGAGCCCCTTTTTTGTCCCTTTTTTGTAATAAAAGATCATGTTTTGGGCCCTAACATTTTTCCCAAATTTTCAAATTTTTTTGCTAAAAATAAGGTTTTTTTTAGGGGGTTTTGGCATCAGAATCCATTTTTTTGCGTATTTTGGTGCTAAAATCCTTTCCTTAACATATTTTGGCGCTAACAAAGTTATTTAGCTTCTGACACCAAAAATACGCTTTTTTACAGATTTTGGGACAAGAACCGTTTTTTACGGGTTTTGGGACTAAAAACTTTTTTTTTACAGATTTTGGCACTAAAAAACTTATCCGCTTCTGACGCCAAAAAAAGGTTTTTTTTTTACTGATTTTTGGGGCCCGAATCCTTTTTTTTTCCCGGGTTTTGGCACTAAAAAACCTTTACTGAACAAATTTTGATGCTAAAAAGTATCAGCTTCTACGCTAAAAAAACTTTTTTTTACGGATTTGGCACAAAATCCTTTACGAACATATTTTGGGGCTAATAAAGTGACTCTTTTGACGCAAAAAAATAAATTTTTTAACGGTTTCGCGCCAATTCCGTTTTTTAACGATTTTGGGGCTAAAATCCTACTTTACGATTTTTGGGGCTAATAAAGTGACTCGCTTCTGACACAAAAATTTGTTTTTTTTAACGAATTTGGGGCAAAATGCTTTTTTTTTTGGGGTTTTGCCCCCTAAAATCCTTTTTTTTTACAGATTTTGATGCTAATACAGTTATCTGCTGTTGGAAAGATAATGTGGGTTTTTTTTGGGTTTTTGCAAGAATCGGAGCAAAGTTTAAAAAAGCTTTCACGCACACAGCACACAAAGGACAAGTGCCACAAAGGCTACAGTGACTAAAGGAAGTGAAACTTTAAAATGTTAACTCCACCCGTAGGGGGATTTCTCCAAGGGGTTAATTTTTGCATACATTTAAAAAACAAGCAAAGACGCCCAAAAAACGCGCCAAAAAAAACAGCCCTTTTTTCAGCGCTTCGACGGCAGTGGGCAGAAAACCAGTTTTCATGAACGTTTTTAGTAATTCGTTTTCAGGTCATTTTTTGTCCACTGCAGTGTGGACAGAGCCTTAGTCCCATGTCCTTCACTTTGATTTTTCTACACTTGTACAAACACAATTACTTTGTTTCCATTATGCATAAATTGAACTCAATTAGGAGCAATAACACAGATTTCAAACATAACATAATGACACTAATTACATGTAATTATCATGTTTTAATTATCTGCAAAATATCACAACACTTTATAACAAAGCATTTTCTTTGCTTTCCAGAAAGATCAACTTTAACAGAGCGCACTAAAACAAGGCAGAGCTGTGTGCAAGTCCATGGGAGTAGGTAGCGCATGTGGCACTTAAACCCCACATTGCATACAGTGGGTGCATGATGATGAGCTACCCACCTAGTGCATTTTAGTTTCAATATATCTTGAATTATAAATACCAGTAAGGTTTAGTTGCTATTGAAAAAAATAAACATTTTATCCTAGAAAGGTAGGAGTCTAAAGCACTGCTTTATATATTAAATGAGGTAGCATCACAATATATCCCTAATAAAGCTCAGCTTATACCCAGTCAAGTCACTTATTATGACCACAAACCAATAGCCAGAGTGCGGGTGTGCAGCACAGACAGCAGCTAAACCGGCTGGGAGCATACTTCCCAACTTTTGAAAGTGGATGTCAGGAATTCAGAACTGTGGTGCCACAGAAAAGGACACACCTCCTACACCAGGGCTTCTCAACTCCAGTCCTCACGCCCCACCACCCGGTCATGATTTCAGGATCTCCCACAGAAAGCACTACCAGCAATTATATCACTTGTGCATTACTGAGGAAATCTTGAAAACATGACCTGTTTGGGGGTCTTGAGGACTGGAGTTGAGAAACACTGTCCTACACCCAAATGTGTAACGGCTCTGGATGAAAGCTAATTGAGGGGTTTTCTGTCACCCAGCTTTCCTGGACATTAAATCCCCTATCATGGCCGCCTTTTCCATTGTACAGGGTGATAGGTGGAGGTAAGGGGGCCATGGAATGATAGGTGTAGGTGGGAGGTTATAGGTTGATAAGTGAATGTGGTGGGGCTATGGGGGAACAGATGGAGGTGGGGAGGTTATGGTGTGATAGGTGGTGGAGGTGAGGGGGTTATGGAGGGATAGGTGGAGGTTATAGATGGTGGTTGTATTTTTGTTGACATTAGGATGCATAACACAATGGTGGGGGAGGGGCAGTAGAGAGGAGTACAGACTACAGCTTACAATATTGTTGGGGGGCGGGGAAGGACAGAGGACCATTGCCTCTGGAGCCCCTCAGCAGCTGTGGTCTGTACCCCCCATAATAAAATTGTGCAGGTTGAACTCTGTACCCTGCAACCCCAGAAGATCATTCACAGGCATGATCTTCGTCGGGATCAGGAGATGGAGTTTAGTACTGTCATGTTTTTGTAATATTTTTATTTTTATACAGGTTTCCCTTTCGGACTATGTTGGACTCATTGGACTAAGTCGGACCAGTTTTGGATTGATTCCTGTGGTGCAAGAGGATTGCTGTTGGGGAGTGTATATTTACATAAAAGTATGATTTGTGTCACCAGCAATGGTTTTTATCACCCTTCAAGACTGACATTAACTCTGTGTCACTTTTGCACCAATACCCAATGCACCAGGGGTACTACTACTACCATCAAAAGCAGACCCTATAATGTGATGGTCTGCTTCTAGGGCGCTGTGAGCTCGTATTTTTAGGATGGAAGAGGTCCAATACCCATGGATCTTTCCATCCTGATGGTATCAGGCGGCAGCTGTCAGTTTAACCTTGGCTGGTTATGAAAAATTGGGGGGGACCCACGTCTTTTAATTTTTGTAAAAATAATGTATTTATTGAGAATCCAAATATGGGCAACTACTGTAATCATTACAGAGGATGCCTCTGTAAAAACTATGAGAGTTTCCCCCCATTTTTTTGTAACCAACCACAGCAAAACCGACAGCTGCAACCTGATACTATAAGAATGGACAGGTCCATGGCTACTAACCCCCCCCCCCCACTCTACCCTCGCTTTCCCGCTCAAACCCCTGTCCCCCACTTTAAAATTCCTCCACATCTCCACTCTACACCCATACACTTGCATTCACCCCTCTTTACAACCACACACAAAGACACACTCACACTCCCTTTCCTCCCCCACCTACACACTCATGCACCATCCCACACACACACTCTCCCCCGCCTGCCCTCTCCCACACATACCTCTTCAGAAGCTGCTCTGCTGGGGAGTGAGAACAGAGCTTTGTGACTCCTGCAGCTTTGTGCTCCTTCCTCCCAGCACTGAGGTCTGTTGTTCTGGTAGCAGTCTATGTAGGATACTGTCAGAACAACGCCACCCGCAGTCAGTGACTTCAGGGCAGCATCTCATGACACTGTCCTGGTGTCACTTCTAGTCAGGACCACCAACAGAAATTTCAGGGCCCCATACAGCTGAAGCACCTGGGCCCACCCTGTAAACCCCGCCCCCACCAACCCGATCGTCCCACCCCCAGCAACCCAATTGCCCCGCCCCCCAGCAAAAAAAATGGCCTCTAGGACATAAATGCGCCCATTTTACCACATAATACAGTATGCAAAAAAGAACCGTATTGTGTAGTACAATAGCAAGTGAGTCACACATCTGTCTGTCTGTCACACATCTGTCTGTCTCACATATCATAGACACATGGCTAAGTAGCTCCATCCATATCCCCCTCCACCCACATATAATATCCCCTCCATGTTTCCCTTGGTCACGCACCTCACCACCTTCTAAAATAATCATCAGCAAGAAAGTAAAAGTCTAACTCCTATCACAGGGTCAGGTGTTCCCTCTTAAACAATCAGGCCACTATACTAACGCCAATATAACCTACAACACCACCATATGGAGACCACATAGTGGTCCGACACCAGCTCAGGTATAACCTGCAACACCACCATATAGAGACCACAGAGAGATCAGACACCAGCTTGGGTCATATCACATTACAGTGAATACAGCACTGATCTGGTATAGAAGTACAATAACCCCTGACATCCAGGGACTCACCGGAGACGTCCTATTTGATGAGTCGTTCTCTTCTCGAGTCGTTCTTTTTCCCTTCTCTTCTCCATCCGTTCCACACCGCCATGATGACTTGTCCCGGACACAACTCATCCCTGCAGAAATTACACACAAATGTCTTAGGATCCTCAATTTTTCAGCATTTCTTTACCTATTCCCACCTTAGTACAATCTTCCCAGGGGTAGGAGAGCGGGTACAAGCCACAACTTAGAGGCCTAGTATCCTAAGGGGCTGGAGAGTGTGGAGAGAACTGACCCCTGGAGATTATGCTACAGCTATGGGCTGCTCCCCTCACAATTACATTACCAGGTAGGTAGACAAGACCCTAGGTAGGTTGGCAAATGTGCAAGGCCCCAGGTAATTAGATAGGCCCTATTTACGTAGGTAGACCCCCGCTGGATAAATTGGTAGGCCAGCCCCAGGTAGGTTGGTGGGTACCTAGCCACGGGTGGGTGAGTAAATAGCCCCCAGGTAGATAAGCAGGCCCCAGTTAGGAAAGTAGATAGGCTACAGTTAGGTTGGTGGACCCCAGTTAGGTAGGCTGTAGGTAGTTGTTGGTGAGTCCCAGTTAGTTAGGCTGTAAGTAAGTGGTTGCCCCCAGTTAGGTAAGCTGTAGGTAGTTAGCTGTAGGTAGTTAGTGCACCCTTTATTTAGGCTGCAAGCAGTTTGGGACCCCCTTTAGGTAGTATACAGGCAATTAGGACTTCCCTTTAAGTAGCATATAGACAGGGCCTCCCTTAGGTAGTATACAGGCAGTTAGGGTCCCCCTTCAGGTAGTATACAGGCAGTTAGGGGTCTCCTTTAGGTAGTATACAGGCAGTTAGGGGTCTCCTTTAGATAGTATACAGGTAATTAGGGGCCTCCTTTAGGTAGAATACAGTTAGTTAGGGGCCTCCTTTAGCTAGTGTGCAGGAAGTCGGGGCCTCCTTTAGCTAGTGTGCAGGTAGAGTCCCCTTTAGTTTGTAGGCAGTCAGGGCCCCCTTTAGTTTGTAGGCAGTCAGGGCCCCCTTTAGTTTGTAGGCAGTCAGGGCCCCCTTTAGTTTGTAGGCAGTCAGGGCCCCCTTTAGTTTGTAGGTAGCCAGGGCCCCCTTTAGTTTGTAGGTAGCCAGGGCCCCCTTTAGTTTGTAGGTAGCCAGGGCCCCCTTTATGTTTAGGTAGCCAGGGCCCCCTTTAGGATTAGTTAGAGTCAGGGCCCCCTTTATGGTCAGGTAGCCAAGGCCCCCTTTATGGTCAGGTAGCCAGGGCCCCCTTTAGAGTTAAGTAGCCAGGGCCCCCTTTAGAGTAAGGTAGCCAGGGCCCCCTTCAGAGTTAGGTAGCCAGGGCCCCCTGTAGGGGTTAGGTAGAGCCAGGGCCCCCTGTAGGGGTTAGGTAGAGCCAGGGCCCGCTTCCTTATATATATATAAAAAACAAACAAACAACCACTTACCTCGCTCCCGCTCGCTCCCCGCCGGCTTCTACTGGCGCCCTGCATAGGCGGCGCGGTGATGTGACGTCACCGAGCTTCTACGTCACCAGTAGGGGCCGGCGCCTGGCAGGGTTAAGGCCTAATGCCTTACACCTGCCAGGGCGATCAGCGGAGCGGAAGCGGCGCTGTGCTCCACTGATACCGCACAGCCCCGGGAGTGGAGGCCCACAGGAGCTCAGGGCCCGCACTGTGGGCCAGTCCAGGCCTGGTTCGGCGGCTGCGCGCCAGGCGCCGCTCTGTCATGAGGAATAAGGGGGCCTGCTTGCAGCGGGCCCCCTTATTCCACCGGGCCCCGTACAGGAGTACCAGCTGTACCCCCTGTACTGCGGCCCTGCTTCTAGAAAACCTCCTACAGTCATTTGGCTGCAGAAGGTTCGTCAACTCTGTCAGTAGTGAGGCAGATTCCTTCTATTTGCGGCACTTTCCTGCATGTTCCAGGAGAGTTAGCAAGTATGGCTGGTAGTGACTCAATAAGGTCCTGGTAGGTTGTCACTGGTATCTGGAGCCATGCTGACTGCATCCCACAGCTGCTGGAGAGTTCATAGGGGAAGATCAAGGTGGTCCTAACAAGCGGGCCAGGGTAATATTTGGAAAACTTTGTCATGCTGTTCCAACTAATGTTGATATTTCTAGTTATGTGCCATTATCTTGCTGGAAAATCCCACAATAATCAGCATGTAGGGTGTACGTGATCTCCAAGGATGGATTCATACCCAAATTGGATGAGAGTGTCTTCCACGTAAATGAGTGAACCCAGAGAATTCCACAAAAACATTCCTCACCTGCCGCCACCAGCTTCTTTTCTTCCAGCAATGGTTGCAGGGTGTTTGTTCTTTGATGTTTAGGATAAGTGTGAAACCCAAGAACATAATAAGAATATACATCCTATTATACTACATCAAAACGTCACAACAAGGGTACATTTATTTGGTGTATTGGGGTTATGTTCACACAATATAATTTTACGCTTATTTCTGGGCATATTTTGCATTGAAATACGCCCCAAAATAAGCTTAAAACAATGTTCTGTGCAGCTCTCATTGATTCTAATGTAAAATATGTGCCGTCATTCACACAATGCGTATTTTACAAGTGTATTTAGAGACAAGTTCACTCACGTAAATTTAAGCGCTCTGTTAATTCTTGAGGCGTTTACGTGAGTGAAATCCCCATAGAAACAACAGTGGAGCATACTTTAAGGACTGCAAATGGCTCAATGTACGCTCCACACTTTTCAAAAAATACACTTCAAAATTACGTTGTGGGAACATACCCTAACTCTTTGATTTTCTGTCAATCATGATGTCCTCATCTTGTGACAATGTACTATTGTTATGTCTTATATGTTTATGAACTAAAAATCTATAAGCAGGTTATAAAAAACAAACATATGTACCTGTCACTTTTTCTGTGCGGTTAGGGCCACATATATGAAATCTGGCGTTTAAACGCCAAATTTCATGCACATTGTAGTAGCATAGAATGCGCCTGATTTATGAACCCGCTCTGCTGAAGGTCATAAATCAAGCGCATTCTGATGCTAACCCAAAATTTCTGGCTTTGAAAGTGGTTTACCTGTTCTAGCAGTAATGGGCCTAGAACTGCCGTACTGAAGCTATAAATCTATAGCTTCGTATGGTTCTAGTGCGCCCCGCCAGAAAACATGACCTGTTGGTGGGCCTATAGGACTGGAGTTGGGAACCCCTGCCCTATAGTATTAAATAGGGTGTCGAATGCGTAAAACGGATCAAGAATGTATCCGAAAGACGTATGTGAAACACGTATCGTCTGAACGACGATATATTGAGCATTTTAGATACGTGTTTAGGTCCGAAAAATGTACCCAAACACGTATCTAATAAAAGCTGTGAGAACATCCCCATAGTGCAAAAAATGCAACAGAAGCCGGGCCATGAATTAGCCCCACTGAGAAGGAATAATCTGCGTCCTAAAATGTGGCAAAACTACATCAGAAAGAATACACAATTGTAAATTGGTTCTTTCCATCTGAAAGTGGTTGTTTCTGCAGCATGCTCATTGATGGCTACATGCACTATTTGTTGTAATTTTCTGAGCTAAGACCAAAAGGGGTCTGGAATCCACTCCTGGGTTAGGCTATGTCTACACAACGTTAAAACGTCGTCCAAAATCCGACAGCATATTAACACCGCTGGACCATGGTTTTTTGGCGCAGATTTGCGCTAAAAACCGCAGTTGATTTTCAGATTTGCTGTTGGCCCCATACATTGAATGTAAGGCCCGGTTCACACGGCTTATTCAAGCCGTAATTGCGGGACTGATTTAGCCCGCAATTACGGAGTGAGTAAGGGGTGGGCGTGCTGCCCGCCGGCCCCATAGACTTTCATTATCCACGGCGCATATTCCGCTGGGATAATGAACATGTCACTTTCTCCCCGCCCGGCGTATTCGCCGAGCAGGGAGAGGAGGCGGAATCCATAGTTCTCTATGAGAACTGTGGATTACCGTAATGACTGGGGTGGATTCCAGCCGTATTACAGCGCAGTATGGCGCGCAATACGGCTGCAATCCGTCCCTGCAATAAGCCGTGTGAACGGCCCTTAAGGGAACCCAACTGCAATTCTGAAGCAGATCCAACAGGTTTGAAAATCCGCCAGAATACTGCGGATTTTAAAAAAACGACTGGAGAAAAAATCTTTGCGGTGTAGACTACAGCACAGATTTTTTTTGCTCTAAATACTGAATCCGCCAAAAATGCGATGTGCGGAGAAAAGCCCTCCCCATTCACATTGAGAAGCACATAAACCGCCGGACGGAAAACCCGTGCAGTGGGGACTGCTGCACGGGTTTTCCATAGAGCACCATTGAGCTCATTTTCGGACGTTTTTTCAAGCGGGCTGAAAAAAACAGCTGAAAACCCGTGCCGTGGGGACATGCCCTTAAGGCTCCAAATGATGACTGAAAACCTGCACTTAACACTGCATGTGTGATTCCAGCCTTAGGCTGGGCTCACATAAATTTTGCACATGCATTTCGATGTGTTAATTGGGAAGTTTACACTTAGAAAGACACATTTTTATATGTGTTATAACCTACATGTTTTGCAGTAGGGTCAAATGTGATGTGAACCTAACCTGAACAATGCCTTGGTGTTTTTTTTGTTTTGCTTTTTTTGGGTTCATGGCATATTTTTAGAAACGTTCTGTATATGTCTTCAGGTAGTTTCCCATAGTTTTGTCTAAAGAAATGTGAAAAATGTTTGTATGCAAAAAAAACCCACTCAAAATGTTTGCCATCTTTTTAGTCTACATGTCCATTTAATAAAGGCCGTGAACATGATGTGACTGACAGGTATACAGCTTACACAACCAGTTGGTCATTAACAACTTACAGAAAACTGCACAGACGAGCGCATCCAAGTAGTTTTCAGCCTGATCTCAGCCATCTTCTGCACGGTGGGACCCTACCCCTAATTAGACATGCAGTCCCCTCCCTGAATCATTCCAGACAGATGATATGTATAAAGTAATCAGCAACAGTCTCACCCTCATCCACCATTTCTTGTGTCACCATGAGCTGGATACTAGTTATTTGGCTGTTTGGAGTTGGAGGTAATTGTAGGTTTATGGCTTAACATATTATAGGAGAAATGCAAATACCGTAATTGTTTGCTCTCTGCTATTTAGTGTAGTGGCATTGTTTAAACTCAATGTTTTAACTCTGTCATGATCATTCCATAAATCATATAAAAAATTACATTAAGGTGGACACTTGGGTGTTTGGTATGTGTGGGAGTTTTTTTTTTTTTTTTTTTTTTTTAAAACCCCAAAACCCTGGGGTCAGATTTTAAAGGGATTTGTGTATGGTTCTAATAAAAAGTTTAGTTTATGGGCAGTTCCCCACGGCACCGTTTTTTGAGACGGCTTGCGGTTTTGCAGACCATCTGAAAAACCGGCCGCAAACTAACACACTGGGCTACGATGGAAAACCCGCGCAGCAGTCCCCACTGCACGGGTTTTCCGCCTGGTGGTTTTTCAAACCGCCGGCCGCCTGAAAAACATTGAACATGTTCATACTTCCGTCCGGTTTTTGGATGGAATATGAACATATCAAGGGGGAGGGCTTAAACCGACCGGAATTTGTCCTCTGCCGTGGGGATGAGCCCTACTAGTTTACTAGCTGTTTAACCATTGGTTCACATTCCGGTCGGTTTGTGGAGTATGCTTGTAAAGTTTCTGACAAATCTCCGGACTGTCTGTTAGTTTAGGTGCAGACAATAGTTCAAGGGCCCGCCTCGCCACATCTGGTCAGTATGCCAAATAGGAGGTATGGAATATTGTAGTAGTTGTCATTACATAAAATGGCCACTGTTAAATATGTGTATATAAATGTCACTTATATTTTCCTATACTGCAAGAAAATCTCTGTCAGATGGTTTATGCTGCTGTATCTGAGAACAGGATGGGATAAAGGGAGAGAAGCTGAGCTCTGTGATTATATAGGTGTGGTGCAATGGAAGAGAGGAGCCGAGGGGTTATATGATGGAGAGAAGCTGAGCTCTGTGATTATATAGGTGTGTGTGCAATGGAAGAGAGGAGCCGAGGGGTTATATGATGGAGAGAAGCTGAGCTCTGTGATTGCATAGGTGGGTTAGCAATGGAAGAGAGGAGCCAGGGGTTATGTGATGGAGAGAAGCTGAGCACTGCGATTTTATATAGGTGTGTGCAATGGAAGAGAGGAGCCGAGGGGTTATATGATGGAGAGAAGCTGAGCTCTGTGATTATATAGGTGTGTGTGCAATGGAAGAGAGGAGCCGAGGGGTTATATGAGGGAGAGAAGCTGAGCTCTGTGATTGCATAGGTGTGTGTGCAATGGAAGAGAGGAGCCGAGGGGTTATATGATGGAGAGAAGCTGAGCTCTGTGATTGCATAGGTGTGTGTGCAATGGAAGTGAGGAGACGAGGGGTATTGACGGAGAGAAGCTGAGCTCTGTGATTGCATAGGTGTGTGTGCAATGGAAGAGAGGAGCCGAGGGGTTATATGATGGAGAGAAGCTGAGCTCTGTGATTTTATAGGTGTGTGTGCAATGGAAGAGAGGAGCCGAGGGGTTATATGACGGAGAGAAGCTGAGCTCTGTGATTGCATAGGGTTATATGATGGAGGGAGAGGAGGGCTATATAATTTGGAGCAGGATTTCTGAGTAAAAAGCAGAGAAAATACTGACTAGATTCCTTGACTCCCTTCACATATGTCCAAACAGCATGAGTGATATATGAAGCAAGATCACACGCTGAGCCCGCTCCATACCTGGTGGGTGCTGTTTCTCTGGCCGGCTGCACCCACTCATCCCCCAGCGCCATGTAATTGTGGGGTAGCCAGTGGTTGCCATGGTGACGGAAGCCTCATGAAGGCTTCCGTAGCTACCATGTTGGTACACATATTACTCTCTGCTATACAGGTATAATGGGTAACAAATGACAGGCCTGTTTAGGGGTGTATAATAATCCTGCAAAAAATAAGCCACTATATGGCTATGTAGGTGGAACAATAAAGTTATGACTTTTAAGGCTATGTTCACACGGCTTATAATGGGCCGTATTTCGGTCCGTAATTACGTGCCGAAGTGCGCCAATTACAGGCCGAAAACGGCCCATTCATTACGGTAATTCACAGTTCTCATAGAGAACTATGGATTACGTCTCCTCTACCCGCCTGGCGAATCCGCCGGGCGGGGAGATAATTGACATGTCACTTTCTAGCGGCGTATACGCGCCGCTAGCAGTGATAGTCTATGGGCCGGCGAAGTGCCGGCCCCCTGCTTACTCTCCCGCCCCCGTCCACACGGCGTAATTGTGGGGCGTAATTACGTCCCGCAATTAAGCTGTCTGAACATAGCCTTAGAAGGCATGACTGAAAACCAAACGTATCTGTGACCTGAAAGGGTGTGGGGTGTGTATATATATATATATATATATTATATAGATAGATATAGTGGAAATCCTGTTTACTCTACCCATTCATAGTGATTGACAGCTACAGAGTCAGTTGTCAATGGCTGTATGTGGGAGGAGTGGTGAGTAGGATTATATATAACTCTATGTATCACAGAGCTCAGCTTCTCTCCCTCTATCATATAACCCTATATATCACAGAGCTCAGCTCCTCTCCTCTCTATCATATAACCCTATATATCACAGAGCTCAGCTTCTCTCCTCTATATATACCCTATAATCACAGAGTCCTGTTCCTCTCCCTTCATAGTATAACCCAGTTATCAATCAGGAGCTTAGCTTGACTCCCTCTATCATATAACCTATATATCACAGAGCTCAGCTTCTCTCCCTCTATCATATAACCCTATATATCACAGAGCTCAGCTTCTCTCCCTCTATCATATAACCCTATATATCACAGAGCTCAGCTTCTCTCCCTCTATCATATAACCCTATATATCACAGAGCTCAGCTTCTCTCCCTCTATCATATAACCCTATATATCACAGAGCTCAGCTCCTCTCCCTCTATTATGCTGTTCCATCTGATAACAGGATATAAGACACCCAACAGGTTTCCTTTTTATATTTTATAATTGATTTTTATATTCATATTTTAAAAATAAAATTCTCAGAACTACAGAGGATTTTCTAATCTTTCCTTGATTCTAAACGGAAGGATTTTTATTTTATATAAACAAGCGCTAGCGCGACCTCTACTCCCATTTCGTGGCTGGACAGCCAGAAGTGGGTCAAATAGCTATATATCTTCCTCCTGCCCTTTGTGGGTGAGGTGCCTCAGTGGACTTTGGAGGCACTGGCTGCTGATGGTGATAACCGACTGAAAACTCCTTCTATATGTGTTGTACAATACACTGTACAACAAGCTCAGGTGAGCAAATTCATATATCGATATTTTCCTATAACATCTAAATACTACACTATATCTGGGCGCCTGTCTGTCCCTATCCCTTCCTTTTTTCTTTTCTGGGTGAGCACCATCCCAATCCGGTTGGAGGCCCAAGGAGAGGAGTGTGGATCTACCCATTGAAATATCATATATATAATCCTATATATCACAGAGCTCCGCTTCTCTCCCTCTATTATGCTGCCCCATCTGATAACAGGATATAAGATACCCAACAGGTTTCCTTTAGAGATTAATATAATGTGGGTGCATTTCTGCATCTCTATTAGAGCTGCAGGACCTGAGTGTAGGTGTAGTGATCTGAACTGATGGCATCCTGCAAACCAATCATGCTGTGAGTTTGGGTCACTAAACCAACAGTTAGCCTCAAACATGTGCTCGTAATACAGGCATAGAAATGCACCTGCATGTCGTCTGTGTAAAACTGGTATGCTGCAGTTTTCCATTTACAGGGGTTGCCTCACTACAAGGATTGCTTTTTATGTTAAAGATCTCACAAAAACAAGTCACTTGGCAATATGTGTCCATTAACTGTATCTTACCTATTCCTAGATATCCCCTCTTGTATGGGCTGCATCAGATGCTATAGCTGCTCCTCAGATTGCTATAGCTACAGACCTGTTTGATCTTTCCTAATAGGCTGCCAGCGCTGGTTGCTATAGCTACAGACCTGGCTTCTACTGCAGCCTAGTGGAAGCCAGTAAACACGCCCCTGAATTCAAAGTGAAACCAAGAAAACAGGACTGAGGTGAGATGAATCAATGTAGCAAGACAACCCCTTTAAGTATTTTGGGGAAACCTTGGTGACTAAGTTTGTATGTCTGCCACTTGCTGGGAAAGCTCCACCTAAAATGTGTATTTCTGAAGTTAAATAATCATGGATGCTTTCATTAAAAAACAGCGCCATTCTTGTTCACAGACTTTGTCTGGTATTGGTTTCACTTGAGTCAATAGCATACACCGCCCTTGGACACGAGTGATACGTCACTTCTGAAAGAGAAAGCAGCCATGGTCTCTGTAGGGCAGAGGGGCTCGTTCTTATAATTATTTTATTTTTTTAACTTCCAAAGATCCCTTATTACAATGGCTTTGTTTTTCAGAGATATTTCAAGGAACACAGTCCATAGACTCCATCCTGGATATTAACCAAAGTAAGGCATCCTACTGTATATGCATGCAATCTGCTGTCCTGCAAACACACTAATCTGTGTGACGTTTGTATGAAAGTCATGGTGGCTCAGTGGTTAGCACTGTCACCTTGCAGTTATATGCTTTGAATCCAACATAGGACATCAGCAGCATGGAATTGGCATGTTCTCCCTGTTTTTGCAAGGGGTTTTCTTACACAAAAAACCCTAACCAGTAAATTGCTATAAAATTTGGCCTTAGTGTGTCTGAGATGGAGATTAGACTGCGCCCCATTGTAGCCTTGGCTTGATGTGAGTCATCATCTTTGTACAAAACTACAGAATATGTTCGAGACGGTTAGATATGAAATGTGAATTAAGAACATCTGTTGTGTGACTACCACCAGGCTTGTGCTGTACTATTTGGCCTCTAATGTGATAATCTATATGTGAATGAATGTTGAGTTGGATATTGCTTTGGTCTAATAATGTGACCCTTCAGCTGAACCTTAAGGGCTTGTTCACACGGCTGATTTGGGCACTGATTTCAGCCATACTGCGCTGTATTTGCGCTGCAGTATGGCTGAAATCTGTCTGTCATTACGGTAATCCACAGTTCTTATAGAGAACTATGGATTCCGTCTCCTCTCCCCACTTGGCGAATACGCCGAGCGGGGAGAAAGTGACATGTCAATTATGTACGGCATATACACGCCGTGAATAATGCATGTCTATGGGGCCGGCGAGCAGCTGGCCCCCCGCTGCATGGCAGGCGGCGTAATTGCAGGGCGAAATCCGTCCCCACAATTACGTCGGCAATAAGCCGTGTGAACTAGCCCTAAAGGGGTTTTATCGTTTCATCATTTGGCAGCCGTTTATACTGGTTGCTAAGCAGAGCTTATGAAATGGAGGGGCGTGTTTCTCCTCCCAGCAAGGAGTGTCTTCTCTCTCTGCAGACACGCCCCAAAGTGTGCACGTGAAAATTCATTCTGTGCGTACTGTACGCCCCACAATTAAACCATGTGAACATACCCTAAGACAACTGAAGACCAGGGAAGATGGCAAACAGTAGCATGGAGGCAACAAATGGTTGCTACATATTTTTGGGTGTAGGGTTAGAGCTACTTTGAGAGATAGGTTATTTAAAGAGGAGCTATGAACTCTCCTGATCTGTTTTACAAAATACTTATGTTCCCAGTGATATTCATGTTCCAAGGTTATTGTAACTAATCAGGGCCGCCATCAGAAATTTCAGAGCCCCATACAACTGAAGCGTCTGGGCCCCCCTTCCCAAAAAATCCCGCTTGCAGTGGGCCTACTTCATTCACCAGGCCCCGTACGGCAGTATCCCCTGTACTGCCTGTACGGCGGCCCTGTAACTAATCAAGTGCTGTTCCTCTAATTTTTTTTCCCCTTACTGTAACGATATTACAGTACTTCTTTTTTTTGAATGTGGAAAGGAAGGTTGTTCCATGTAATGCCACATGATCACCAATTCCTCTCTATCTATACATGATTCACAGTAGGAGATGCTCATGGCTTCCCCTTTCCCTGCACCATGATTTCTTCCCAGGCAGATCAGGCCTAGAAAACTCCCCTTTAGAAGTCAATGGGTCTGCTCCTGTTCACAGGCTTCTATGACCATATAGCTGCTGTAAAGCATCAGGCAAGAAGGCTGCCTCCACAGTCAGAAATATATAAAAAAAAAAATTTACAATTATAAAAATGGGTAAGAAAAGAACATAAATCAGCATCTTGGTTTTTAACTTATTTTTTTAAGTGATACGTACTTTGGAAGCTCAATACTCTAATCCGGTATATTGAGACTGACGTGCTAGGTGTATCCACTAGAGCACAGGTGTCAAACTGCCGGCCCTCCAGCTGTTGGGAAACCAACTCCCATCATGCATTTGTATAATCTATAACAGTGGGCATGATGGGAGTTGTAGTTTCCCAACAGCTGTAGGGCTGGCAGTTTGACACCCCTGCACTAGAGAATATTGGCCTCATAGTATTGTCTGTCTTCTAGAACTTATTTCAGAGGATGATTCTCTCAGTACGGATATGACCGAAGGAGACATCATTCAGCCAGTGAGTTTTGTCTGCACCCTGGAATATTTCTCCATCATACAGTTTTTTTTTTTTTTATGGGATGTGACAACTTTTCTCCCCCCCTCCTACTTTATAATCCTCCCAGAGAATCAGTGTGTTCAGCTCCTCGCGGTTTCTGTGGCCATGGATTAATGGGACAGTGGAAATTCCTTATGTCCTACATGAGTCTTATGGTGAGTTAACTAGATCGCAGTGCTTTCTCTGTATATGCCAATGGTATACATTGTTTCTTCAAAGAAGAATCCTTCCTTATAGGGGTTATACAGGAAGAACCTGACTGATCTCCAGGTCTATCTTTACTCTTAAAGGGAATGTGTCATCAAAAAATGAGTCATTGTTCTATTTTTATGTTAAACACATTTTTTAGGATTTTTATTTTTTTTTTATTTTTCTTAACACTTTCAATATTTTTTTAATAATTTTTAAGTCTTGCAGTTTTCACTTTGGCCACTAGGCCTTGTTTGCACTGCTTTAACAGCAGTCAGAGAGATGCTTTACAGTGGCTTCATGCACATATGAGACTTAAGACTGACTCGGTCCCTTTCACTTTTATAGGAGAGTTTTCTAGTCATGCTCTGTGACTTGGGAAGAAATCAGTGTGCAGGGAGGTAAAAGCGTGAACTGTGACTGTCTCCTCTTGTGACTGGTGGATCCTGTTATTTATTCACACTGGTGTCTCCTTTCAGTTTGACCCTCTTTGTGCTGATTATGAGCAGACTGCTGAAAATCTTTCTGTACAGAACAGGAAGTGTCAGACTATTTTTAGGCTTAGTGGCCAAAGTGAAAACTGCAGGACTTAAGAATTAAAAAAAAAATATTTTAAAGTGATATGGAAAATTAAAAAAATAACCAATAATTCTTAAAAAAATGTGTTGAACATAAAAATGTGAGTTACACAACAAGTCATTTTTGATGACCCATTCCCTTTAAATGCCAAATACAGCTGAGCTGTGATTGCACACATTGTGGCACACTATTTTGGGTTATTTCTCTTCTGTGGCATGTGTTACCAGGAACCACTGTGGCACGCTGCATCAATTACTCTTAATTGGCTTGATAATAGGTCCTGTGAATTTGCTAGCAAATGCTACAATACTTGCAAAATCATGCAGCCATTAAGTGTGCTGTGTATTTCTACCCTTAAGATGTGATACAAGCATCTCTGCTGATCAGAGCTGTCTGTATACCTCACACTACTACCTTACTCTTCTGGCTGATAAGTGGTCTTCCAAAACCTTTGGAAATCCCACTTACTGTCTGGGACTTGCCTCTCCCACAGTCATTTCTCCAGTACTTCTGTTGGTCCTTTGGTGATGGTTATGGCTCATATAATTGGAGTAGCCACTTTCTGGACTTGACGGTCACTGCTTACATGTGGCCACTGAGTCTTTGGAATTGGCTAATGGTTACATGAGCAATGACTGATGTGACTGCTCAGGGACACTTAAGCTGCTGTGAGGGCCCAGAAACAATGGCTGCAGAAGAAATGCGTGCAAGTTCTCTTTTCTATTTTCATGCACACCCAGGCAAGGGGGAGGTTTTTGACCATCTTGGAAAGCCATAGCTGTACAACATCACAGGATGTGGGAAGGTCAGACTGTCTGCTGAGGACACGGGGAACTAGGTGGGACAGCCCCAAATTGGGTGGATCCAGGCTCGGACTGGCCCACAGGGGAATAGGGGAAACCCCCGGTGGGCCCTTGAGCATGGTAGACCTAAAGCTGTTTTTTACTCCACATACATTCTCAGAAGAGGCAAAAAAGAATAGAAAGAGTTGCAGAAAGCAGAGTATAGAAGGCATGCACAGTCATTTACAGCAGGGCCCTAAAATAACTTTTACCGGTGGGCCCATAAAAACTCAATTTGTGGGCCCCTAGAGTCAACTCCACCTATGGGCCCTAAGCACCACAGTCCGACACTGGATGGATCTGTGCATTTTGGGGTTGGGGTGTCCATAGATTGGTCTGACACAGGCTGCCAGAAGTGTTTCAGCGGGTCACATGTTATGCACCTGATTTAAGGTTTTATGTCATTGCAAAGATTTCAACTTAGATTAATATTCTAGGGGTCGTCTGGCAGCAAAAAGCATACTCTGAATGGAGATGAATAGACCCACAGTACACTTGCCATAAGAAAAAAGCTCTGTGGTTGTAAGATGCTCCTTTTCATAGGATCTGGACACTTGTCTATTTTATCCACAATTTCCCTTTTCTGTTTTCTTGTTGGATTTGTTCAGTACTTGATGTATCTCTGCTCCTGTGATAGGAATGTTACTTGAGTTTTTTTTTTTTTTTTTTTTTCATGCTGGATAAATTTTTTTGCTGTATGTGTAATTACTGTATTTTATATCGCTCAATAAAAATTACTCTGAAATAAGGCCAGGTTAGTTAAAAAAGCAAAAACAATCTATACTTTCCTACCAGTCCGCTACTAACCTGGTGATCCGCTCCTCATAACGTCTGGGTTCTAGTTCCTGCCATGCAGGAAAGACTAGCACTCTAATTACTTACAATGGTGTGTGAGCCTCTTCTGTGGGTGCACCAAGAACAATGAATTTAAGGGCAAATTGATAGGGGGCTCTGGACCAGCAGGGGACCGGTGAGTAAGTACAGCTTTCTCTTTCCTTCACCTGACTGTGCTCTGACCAGCATTAACTTCTACTTGCATTACAAGACCTAAAAGCTACAATATTTTTAATTTAAAGGTGTTGTGTCACTACATTGATTCCTCTTACCTCAATCCTTGGTTTCATTTTGAATTCAGGGGCATGTTTCCTGGCTTCTACTAGGCTGCAGTAGAAGCCAGGACTGTAGCTATAGCAACCAGTGCTGGCAGCCTATCAGGAGAGGTTGAACAGGTCTGTAGCTATCGCGACCTGAGGAGCTGATACAGCCCATACAAGAGGGGATATCTAGGAATAGGTAGGACACTGTTAATGGACACGTATTGCAAAGTGACTTGTTTTTGCAAGTTCTTTAACATAAAAAGCAATCCTTGTAGTGAGACAACCACTTTAAATATTTACAGGTTGTTTTAACCGTATTCCATGTATTTAACTGAGTCCAGAATAGTGTTCATAGCTTTGAGCAGGTTGACTGGCTTTTCCCAAAGACTTTCTTGGCAGCTTTTGATGTAGCAGACTGACCTTGTTGGCTAAACTTTTGTTTATTGCAGCTACATATTAGCTTTTCCAAATGTTAGTTTATTAAGGGTATAAATGGCATTTTACCGATTTTAATCTAGTGTGCTGCTGGTGGGATTGTTCATTGTCCTTAGTGACCGACCACATCTTGTTTTTAGTCTGGTTAAGCAAGAGAGACCTTGGTCCTGATTCTCATGACCAGCAGGGATCCTAAAGGTTGAGCTTTTAATGACCATAATCTTGTGACCTATAGTGAGATCCCATGCAACGAGACAAAAACAGAAGAAACTGTACGTTTAGTATCTGTATGTGCCAAATCTATTGGTGGAATTCAAAAGGATGTTATAGGGAAGCAGGAAGTCTTGAACCTATAGGGGCATTGATATCCATGTTCTTTATCTAATGAAATGCTGACGAAAACTATCCCTCATGAGAAATAAATGTAATGTAATAATTGCAGGTGATCGTTACAAACCTATTATCTTGGAAGCCTTCAAAGACCTGGAATCCTCAACCTGTATCCGTTTTGTTCAACATACAAACCAGGAAGACTACATAAGTATTGAGCCACAAAGTGGGTGAGAAAGCAAGAATAAATTGTGTTTAAAAAAATTTGTAGGTTTACTTCAACTGTGAAACAATCTAAAAAAAATCAGAAAATCACATTGTATGATTTTTAAATTTGCATTTTATTGCATGACTTAAGTTCTGTTTCCCTATTGTAACAAATACTTAATATTTGGTACAGAAACCTTTGTTTGCAATTAGACATTTTGGTGCTTCTTGACCAAGTTTGTACACGCTGCAGCACGGATTTTAGCCAACTCCTCCTGATAGATGTGTCGGAGTTGTCTCTTGGCTAAGTTGAGTTTCAGCTCTCTGAGGATTTTCAATTGGGTTCAGGTCTGTAGACTGGCCAGGCCAGTTCAGGACCCTGAAATGCTGCTTACGGAGCCGCTCCTTAGTTGCCCTGGCTGTGTTTCGAGTCATTGTCCTGCTGGAAGACCCAGCCATGAACCATCTTCAATGCTCTAAATGAGGGAAGGATGTTGTTGGCCAAAATGTCATGATACATGGCCCCATCCATCTTCCCTTCAATACGATGCAGTTGTCCTGTCCTCTGTACAGAAAAGCAGCCCCAAAGTATGTCTCGACCCACCCCCCTCCCCCATGCTTCACGGTTGAGACTGTGTTCTTGGGGTTATACTCCTCCTTCTTCCTCAAAACACGCCAAGTGGAGTTGATAACAAAGTTCTATTTTGGTCACATCTGACCATGCCTCGTCTGGAATATCTAGGTGGTCATAGGCGAACTTTAAATGGACATGTGCTGGTGTGAGCAAGAGGACCTTGCATGCCCTGTAGGATTTTAATCCATGATCGTGTAGTGTGTTAATAATGGTGATCTTTGAGACTCCGGCCTCGGCTCTAGTCAGGTCATTGACCAGGTCCTCCCATATAGTTTTGGGCTGATTCTTTTCTCAGAACCATCCTTACCCCCACAAGGCGAGATCTTGCATGGAGCCCCAGACCAAGGAAGATTGACAGTCATCTGGTGTTTCTTCCACTTTCAAATTATGGTGCCAACAGTTGTTGCTTGCCTATTGTCCTTTAGCCCATCCCAGCCTTGTGCAGGTCAACAATTTTGTCCCTGGTGTCCTTAGATAGCTCTTTAGTCTTGGCCATGGTGGAGAGGTTGACTTGTGGTCAGCTGTCTTCTTTTTTTTTTTTTTTTTTTTTTTATTATACAGATGCAATTAATACAGGTAGTGAATCCAGAGTAGGAGGGATACTTAAAGAAAAACCAATAGGTCTGTGAGAGCCAGAACTCCTGCCAATTGGTAGGTGGTAAAATACTTAATTCCCGCAAATTAATGCTTTAAAATTTATACAATGTCATTTTTTTTTTTTAAAGTTTGTCTGTGTACCTACAATAAAAATTACACACCCCTCCATTCTTTGTGGGTAGGGAAAACTTGCAAATGTGCCAGTATCAAATATTTATCTTCCCCACTGCAATATGGTAGAAAATACATTTTGTGGGGTGAGGGTATACACAACTTGGAATAGCTAAGGTTACTAAGAATAAAGAGTTGGGTAATAGTTTTCTGTATGTACAAGACTAATGTCTGATAAATATGAGCTCTGGTGGTCATTGGTTTGGGTAAAAACTTATGGTTGTTGGTGTAATGATGTTAGGAGGAGGCAGGTTAAGGTTTAATCAACAATAGGAAATAATTACAGTCTGTGGAATCCACTAAGGCTTTAATTGGCCATGTAATAGCATCTTGCATATATGTCCTACAGTTTACGAACTTGGGACCATAGGGTGGTGATGGGCTTGATTGGCTATTTCTTCGAACAAAGAACTGAAACAGGAGTGTGTGTGCTTCATTTAAACAGTTTTCCTCTAGTGCCCTAGTATTTCTCTCCTTGCTACAATGGCTTGGACAGTGCATGCCCTCTATCAATCAGACCTGCATGCACTGCATCTTGGCTCATAGGAAAGCTTTGAGGTCCTATATCCCGACAGCTTGGTTAAACAAGATTTCTGTATATACACGTACATTTCCTTTCCAAATCCACATGCATAGAAGCTCTGGCAGGCACCTTGGTCTTTGTTTGCTAGCGGCTAACGGGTGACTGCCGCAGCCAATGGTATCCTCAACTGCAGGGTCGGACTGGGAATAAAAATCAGCCCTGGCACTAAGCCCCCACCAGCCCACATACAATATCCGATTAAATTCCCCTTGTTCTCGCACCTCGCCACTTTCTAAAATAAACTACACTATAAAGCTGCTTTCACACAGAACATTTTTGGTGCTTTTTTTGTGTTTTGTGCAGAAAGGCAGAGTAGTTAATGCTGTACATTTCTGCACCAAAAAACCGCTCCATGTGAAAACACCCTAAACCTAAGCAAGAAAGAAAGTGGTGCACAGTCAGATGTGCACTTGCTTTACAATCAGGGACAAGCCCACACTGACACTACATAAGCACCAACATAACCTACAACACCACCAATCACATCCCCAGTAGTCAGGTCACCATCACATGAATACAGCACTGATTCAACACAGAAGTAAAATGACCTCACAGGAGACGTCATCTCTGATGGGAGTTGTTCTCTTCTCCTTTTCTTATTTTTCTGTCCAGTACAGCATGCAATATCTTCTCTCCCGGTCACTACTTGTCCCTGTAGAATTTACCACAAATACATCTTAGACTCCTCTCTCTTCCAGCACTTTCCTATCCATTCCCCAAACAGCGTATGTTAGACCCTAAAAATTAGAAATTAAAAAATGTCAGATAAGTGGCATGTAAATAGGTAGACTCCCATTAGGTAGGTAGACAGGGCCTATCCCAGTAATCAGCCAGGTAGCTGGGGCTGTCCCCAGTAATCAGCCAGGTAGCTGGGGCTGCCCCCAGTAATTAGCAGTCAGGGCCACCTGGAGGTAGGCAGGGCCAGTAAGTAGTTTAAAAAAAAAACAAAAAAAAAACTTTTACTCACCTGGTTTCCCTCCTCTTCTCCACGTCCGTCCGGAGCGGCCGCTCTCACCCGAGTGTGGGCCGCGGAGCAGGTGCGCGGTGACGTCATCACATCACGCACCTGCCCCACGGCCTCCTGGGAGCTGAACAGACTGGATCAGAAGATCCCAGCTGTTCAGCCTCGGCCACTGCTTGCACCGCGCAGGCGGCGCCGTGATAGCTGCATGCCTGGGTCTGTGACCGGCTGTGTGGCGAGGGGGGCCTGTCGGTCCCCTGCCACAGGGGTCCGGTCACTGATGTGGCCCCTGTAGCGCGCCACAGACCGGTGCTGGCACTCGAGGCACGCCGGGGGGAAACACTGGTCCCCTCTGCGGGCGATCCGAGCCGGCCCTGCGGCCCGGACCCCAGCGGCCCGCCGGGCAAATGCCCGTTTTGCCCTACGGTCAGTCCGGGCCTGCTCAACTGTCTGTAGTGTGGCAAATGGCCCTGAAGATCACTTTTTTTTTTTTTTTTTTGTTTGATTTATCATCTTGTATAATTTAATGTGGGACAATCTCTAACATTCCTAGATGAACTATTAAATTAAAATATTCATAAACAATCCCTTAATGTTAGGGTGAATGCACAGGTGACAGATTGTATTGCAGAGTTTTCTATGTTGACTTTAATTGAAGACAAATTCTGCTGGAAGGGTTTATCTGCAGCTTCTCACAGTAAAGTCAATATGGAAAAATCTGCAACAAAATCTGTGATGTGCAATCTGCCTTCATGTTGCATCCATTATGTACTTTCCTTATACAGTGTTCACTATTGTGCAGTGAAAATAGTAGGTATTCTGATGGCAAATATCAAAAATGACTTGGGTCGGCATCCCTTCTGGTAGGTCACCACCGTGGGATGGATCTCATCTGTTTCTTACTATTGCAGTGATGGGTTGCTCAGACATTAAAAAAAAAAAAACATTATGGAGAAAATGCCATGGACCTAAATGTAACAAAAGTGCAGAAAAATCAACAAAGTTTGTAGTGCATTTCATATTTCACTCTTGGCTCGCTCCAAACACTCCGGTCATGGTGTTTGTGGCAAACAAAAGCCATGCAAACATGCAGCGTATTCGTTAATCCTATATGATGAAATGCCCTTAGGCCGCCTTCACTAGTGCATACTTAAAGGAAGGCTGTCGCCAATTTATTTTTATTTTTTTTACTTATTAAATCAAGCCCCTGATCCATATTCTTTTCCTCTAAGTTGTTTTTATTTCCTGATTGTAGATTTCTCTATTCGGCCGTCTATATATGATTGTGGGGAAGACTTTCTTTCTTGCACTGCTTTAACAGCAGTCAGAGAGATACTTTACAGCAGCTTCATGCCCATTCTGTCCCATACACTTGTACAGGAGAGTTTTCACTGTGAAGGGAGAGGAGAGGGGGGAGCTGTGACATCTCCTCTTGTGACTGGTGGATTCTGTGTTATTTGTGCACAATGGTGTCTACTTTCAGTTTTTCCTGCTTTTACTGATAATGAGCACACTGCTGAAAACCTCTCTAAACAGGACGGGAAGTGTCGGACGATTATTAGGCCTAGTGGCCAAAGTGAAAACTGCAGGACTTAAGGATTATTAAAAAAATACTGAGTGATCTGGAAAATTAAAAAAAAATTTACAATTCCTAAAAATGTGTTTAACATAAACATGTGAGTTAAACAATGTAATTTTTTGATGACACATTCCCTTTAAGGAATCTATGCAAGTCTAAAAAAAACCCACTTTAAACCCTCTGTTTTGCAGCTGTTATTCCAGTGTTGGTCGCACTGGGGGCATGCAACTGGTCTCGCTGGCATTTGACTGCTTAAGAAAAGGAAAAGGTGTTGTAATACATGAATTAATGCACGTGATTGGCTTCTGGCATGAGCACTCGCGTGCTGATCGGGATACGTTTGTCAAAATTGTTTGGAGTGTCCTAAATAAAGGTATGGACAAACATGTTCCAATGCTGTTGACATTAGATGTTCTGGTACATCACGAAACCACTGTTATGGATTAAAACATTGTATCCACATTCCCATCAGCAAGGGTATCCCTCACATACTTTCCCCAAGAAAGTCGTAAACTGTGTATAGATTAATAGCTTATTTGATTCTGTTGACTGTATTCTCCATCTGCAGAAAGTCTCTGTATACCAAGAACATGGCTCTATATGCATATTACAAGGCACATCATTGCATTAGAAGATATTTAGTTTTGTATAATTGATAATGGGTTTCCAAAAGTGACAACTAATGCCAGATGATACAATGGCTTACCCCTCTTGGTGCAAGCAATCACTATCTCATGGTCAAGTAGGGTCAGTGCACAGACGAGAAATAGTTTTGTGTCCATCTGATTTCAATGTAGAAAAAGATAAAATCATGGTATACGTTAAAATGCGAGAACTGCACTCGGGCAGTCTCTGCATTTCACGGATGTGTTTTGAGCTACTAAAGCTCTTAATCATACAGCTCCAGTAGCTCGAAACGCGTCAGAAGAACTCTGACTGTTTTTAATGTATATCAATTTAAAATATGTGCTTTTTCTTTTCCACATTGAAGTGTGTGTTAAGATTTTTATTCTCGTGTGTGTGTGTGTATGTATATGTGTGTGTGTATATATATATATATATATATATATAAATTTTTTTCCTTCTAGATGTTCGGCGAAACTTCTGTAAGCATGAGTCAACAAACATGCTTTCACATTATGACTATGGGTCCATTCTTCATTATTCAAGGTCAGTCTTTTATAGTGTACACACCAATATTGTTTCCTCATTGGGAGTATTTTACAATCTGCAGATTCCTACAATGAAATTTTATATTAGTTTTTTGTTTTTCCTTAGGTATTTGAGCCACATCCTTTTTTTGCTATCCAACTTTCTAGTTTACATTTAGAATTTTAACTGCTTAAAGAGAACCTGTCACATAGATTATGCCCCCCTTGCTGAGGGCAGCACAAGTTAGTGTCAGACCTGCTGTTTCCAGCGCTGCGTCCCTTATTCTGTAAGATGCTGTAGTTTAAGGCCTCGTTCACACGGCTTATTTCAGAACGTATTTACATCGGATTGCCGATGGTAAATACGTTCTGAAATCAGTTGAAAATCAGTTGCAAATAAGCTTCACTAAGTGCGGCACGTATTTGTAACTGATTTCCAGACGGATTCACCACCTACAATGATTGGAGATGGTGAATCCGTCCGTAAATAATTGACATGTGAATTGTTTTTCCGTCCGGATTGCCGTCGTCAATCCGCGGTGGCAATCCGGCACAGAACTACGCATCGTGTGAACGACGAGCCGTATTTTCTATTGAAATCAATAGAAAATAGGCTGTGACTTATTTCGGGCGGATTTGCCGACGGATTGTCAATCCGTCGGCAAATACGCGGCGAAATAAGCCGTGTGAACGAGGCCTTAGAGTATTTAGTGCTTAAATCTGTAGTTTTCAGACAGAAAAGAGTCAGAGTCCGTTTTTTTTTTTTCTCATAGCCCCACCCACCTCAACTGATAAACCTGAGACTTTGAATAGGTTGAAACATATGAATAACTGTCGGTGGGCGGGGCTAACAGCTGCTCATGAATAAGATTGAGCATTAAATGCTCTAAAGCTACAGCATCTTACAGAATAAGGCTATGTTCACACGGGTTAACTGCGGGACGTAATTACGCCCCGCAGTTACGCCGTGTGGCCAGGAGCGGGGGAGGGAGCGGGGGGCCGACACCTCGCCGGCCCATAGAGAATCACTGCTAGCGGCGCGTATACGCCGCTAGAAAGTGACCTGTCAATTATCTTCCCCCCTCGGCGTATTCGCCGAGCGGGGAGAGGAGACGTAATCCATAGTTCTCTATGAGAACTGTGGATAACCGTAATGAATGGGCCGTTTTCAGCCTGTAATTTGCGCACTTCGGCACGTAATTACGGACCGGAATACGTCCCATTTTAAGCCGTGTGAACATGGCCTAAGGGACACAACTTTTTTTTTTTTTTAGTTTTTGAACGAAAGTAAGCCCAGGCTACCCATCCTGCCTTGCTATGCCTCAGTCTTTCCTCCATCTTAGCCTGCTGTCCCTACAAAGTACACAGTGCACCACCCCTTTCCCCAGCTGTAACTTGCATATTGCATAGACTCTATGCAACAACCTAGGAAGCAGTCCCAGTGACTAATCACCACTTCCATCCTGTCGAGTCATCGTTAAGGACTTCATAGTTGATCACTTAGGTTGAAAACTAACATTGCATAAAAAAACTAGTTGGTATTAGTATTTGTTTCCCCTTTCTTTACAACTTGTTTCCAAGACAATTGGGAGTAGAGCTTCAAAGCATTGTCTCCTTGCCCACCAGCCGTTCCCTCTGGTCCTAAGACCATTTGGACAGTTACCCTCCCAAATCCTAGACTACTCCTCTATTTGTGTACCTTAGTCCAGGATTCTTTCCACAAGAGAAGTGGTCTCTGAAGCTTTCTTTGTTGCTCACCTCTACCAAGAAGGAGAAAGGATCTCTCCTTAAGGAGATCCACCAATAAATTTGTTGGTGTGAGGATTTACTCGCCTATCGGACCTCACTGACTGTTTTGCATAAAGCAAAGGCTTATGGGAAAAGAGCTGAGGAACTCCACAGCGCACTTTACTAGAGGTAGTTATTCTCAATTCACAATGTAGCTCGCAGGAGCTTTGCAAAGTGAAAAGGATTTTAGCCAAACCAGTTAAGTTCAGATGCAGACAGCTGTTTTGGGGTTTTTGCCCCTTGTCACCTCTACCTAGGAATCTCTTCTACGCCTTGGTAGCAATCCCAAAAATATCCCTGAAAGAGGCGCTTAACTTGGCATTAGCTGCAAGTTCCTCTAGCAGTGCATAGTAAGGACCACTTTCAAACCTGCTTACTGTACTTGCTTTGAGTCTGGAGGGGAGAACACTCCCACCACCCTAAATTTGGCATGAGATCAGCATGCTTTACACTACAAGCGTATGCTTGACTTTCGATAAGGAAACATTCAGTATGCTCCTGTTGAGCCATAGGAACTTCCTTTTATGAATTCCTTTAAGTGCTTTGAATTCCCAGACATAAACTAGACAGTTTATGGCTGACACTGTTCCTGAGGTCCCCATGGCCGACTGCATGAAAGAACCGGTGATAAAAATGAGGCTAGACAGGCTAAGGTGAAGAATTGGGTGTGGTCGAAGGTCCCTACCCAGTTTGTAGGAGTCCTAGAAGGTAAGATGGGTTAATTTATATGCAAGACTGTTTCCCAATGCAACAACTGTCATGTAGACAATTGTAATGGCCAAAAACAATGGTCTTAAGATGGACTAACAAACTCAGAGGTTGAGCTGATATTGTGGGAAAAAGTTTTGAGATGCATAATGTCAATTCTTAAAGACCTCCACAAACCTTACAACGCCTATGTGTGTGCTTTAAGTATTCTTTACAGCATGTAGCGCCATTAGATGTACAGTTCTGATGTGTAGTCCCTTACGATCTTAATTTTTGTCTACACAGAAGTGCGTTTTCCATCAATGGGAGTGACAGCATCAAGCCGCTTGATGACACGGCAACAAACCTGGGCCAAAGAAAAAAACTAAGTGAGGGTGACATTTTGAAAGTGAATATGTTGTATCATTGCCCCCAGTATGTCCACAAAGGAGGTAAGCATAGGTCTTAGGATTGTTAACTGGTAATATTTAGAAATGTTGCTTTGTTCATACAGCGACTGGGAGGTTGGCTGTTTGTGTGGCTCTCTATCCATGTTTTTGGAGTTCTGAATACATTCAAGAACCTGCCGGGCACTGTGCTCGGTTATGTTATTCATTGGCAATGTTAGTGTGGGTAGGTGTGTCTCGTCAATACATAACTGCCCTACACTTTGTGAATGGTCCAGTGGCAGCCTCTACTACTGGAATAATATCATTCATGCAGAGGCTCAATTACTGGATTAATAACACAGGGCTAATTTCATCTTCATGGATGACAATGTTCCAGTTCATGAGATTGCATCATTAGGGAGCGGCTGTTGGGAGACTGGGGAAACTCAAATGAAGCAGCCTGCACTTTCTCCAGACCTGACCCCCCCCCCCCCCTCTAGAAAACCTGTGGGATCAGTGGAGTCACCGTGTAGAAGTTTGTAACTGTACCCCCAAACCTCCATGACCTTAGGGGCGCCCTTCAAGAAGAGTGTGATGCCTTAGCAGCCAATAACTTGTCTTGTGAACAGGAGGAGACGTCATTGTCAAGCTTTAATTGATGCTCAAGGCCACAGGACACGTTATTGAGACAGTGACCCTTTTGATGGTGTGTATATCCTGCACTGTTGTTGGCTTTTGTTTCGTAATGTTTTGAGATTCAGGATAAAATATCTGACGCATCAAATCGACATTTTCCATAAACGTCACCTGAAACTCCTATATCACTAGCTTTTGGGAGTAGTATATGTTTCAGATGACAAAATAGTTGTGCTATGTCCATTCTAAACTCCTAGTGATTTCTTCTCTAGATGCTTTAACTCGCCAGCTTTCACCCTGTGGCCATCTTGTTAGGAGTCTACAACTACTGGCATACCTTAGTTGAGCTGAAGACGGGTGTCATATAAAACTGCATATTGAAGGGAATCTGAGTTGCTTATGCTACTCTGAGAGCAGGGCATGATCTAGGGAGATAAGCTCTGTGATAGAACTTATAAATCCTGCTCCAAATCATTGACCTTAGGATAGGACTCCTTAAACGGAAAGAGTCCTGCTTACCTCACCACATACAGTGATTGGCAGGTTTCCCTGTGTTGTGGGGGTGGACAGAACAAACTGAATTACTTTATGTAGGTTTTTACTTTGCACAATATAAGTTTATAAGATCAAATGAGTTTCTAAACAAAAAAAATCCCCACAAAGTGACATTTTGCTCTGTACACACACTAATATAGGGAAACCTGTCAGCCACAGTATGTGATGGAGTATGCAGGACTCTGGCTGTCAGGAAGGGGTAAAGAGACCACACCTTATAATTTAACATGTACCTGTGCCATGTTTCCAGGGGTTTTGGTTTTTATGATCACTTTTTGGCATAAATTATGTGTTCTCTGTATTCTGCAGGCAATATGATCTTGGCAATACCAAACTGAGGTTTTTTTTTTTTTTTTTTTGTGGGGGGGTGGGAGGGGACATGTCCTAACACAAAAAAACTTAAATTTTGGTGCTTGGAATTATTTTTTCTTCTTCGGTGTTCAGCATATGGGATAAATAATATATTTTAGTTGCCATTTTACGGACTCGGCGATAAAAATTTAATTCCAAAGCTCCCCCTTTTTATAAATAAAGTTACACAATTTATAATCCTGTAATATCAAGTTCCCCCTAGGGTACTTGACCACTAGGGGGCGCTATCATTAGTATACCCTTCTGCAATGTAGAAACCATGCACAGGGTATATAAAGATGGCGGTTCTAGCACTTTCTGCTTATGGCAGAAAGTGTTAGTCGCCTACATGGTGTCGATGGAAACCCTCACAAGGCTTCCAGGTGCCATGTTAACCAATTGGAGCTTGCAATTAGCAGCTGACATTAGTCTTCTACGTATCGGGGATAATGAGAACCAGCACCATGACATATGGATACATCGTGTTGTAAGGGGTTAAGGAGTCCTATCAGAATTTACTTCACTTTTCACTGAGAAATCCTGTTTCAGTATATCCCAGAGCTCCGCTTCTCTCCCTCTCAGATCCTGCTTACAGTAGAGTGTGGAATGTCTTAAATACTTGACACCTTTAAGCAATCTCTTACTGGTGAATGCAAATCACTACTGGTGAATAGCAGCGGTTGGTAATGTACTATTAATGCCTTGCTTCCTTTAAAGTTGGTTGTACATAGGTTCTAGGCAGCGATCGCACCTTTATACTCTATTTAAAACAAGATTTTTTTTATTTTTGGTTTCTCTAAAAACTTTCAGGTGATAAAGATTTTGAAGACATTATTGAAAATGCTTTAGTTGGCTCTGATTGTACTGATGTGAATGAGAAGAAACCTATGGGCATCCCTGCTGCTGGTGTTCGCCATTCATTTGCTTCAAGCTTGGCCTTGAGTGAAGAACAAAGTCCAGTTTCTCCTCCTCCAACTGGAGAGTTCAAAACTAGCCAAGCTGCCCACCATTCTTCTAATGCAGAAACAGCGCTTGGTTCAGACTTTACTTCAAGTCAAGAATCCGAATCCGTAGCAACTGATTTTATGTTCTCCTCCAGGCAGGAACCCACCCATTCCCTGATGGGCTCAGAAATCCCTCATGGTGTTACCTTAGTGTCTCCTCAAGGCACGGCAGCACCTGAATCGGTGAAAGATAATTCTACAGTTTTAAACCAACACCAGGCCACGGACCAGCCTGCAGGAAGAACATCAGCTACTACAGCCTTACAAAAAGGCAATTACATCACTATGAACCCACAAAAGGCCACCAATCCGTTAACAGATGAACAACATGCAAAAACTTCTGTTGGACCTGCAGATGCGAATTCTGACTTTAACATGCGCTCTGGAGATGATTGGGATATACCACTGAAATATAACTTTTCTGGGGAAGAACTTGGGAGCGAAGGTCCTACAGCAAAAAAGGCTAATTCAGAAAGTACAGTGACCTATTCTACCATTAGGAAACAGACGTTGGCTGTACTGCCTCAGTTAACAACCATCTTTACAAGAACAACGTTGGCTTTTGTTGAGATCATGGAAGAAAGCGCCACTTCACAAACTTCAGGCAGTGAATTACAGCAGGATGAAATTGAAAGTTCATGGATGATCTCTGGATCGGGTGAAGTGCTAAACTTGTCAGATGACAGCTATAAAAGTATTAAGGAACGTACTCTCCTAACGATAGTTAGAAAGTCTTTAGCTGGCAAGCCATTAGGCTCGTATCCTAAGCAACATCTAGGGTGGATACATGGTAATAAATTAATGAATTCCTACAATAGAAGGAAAAGAAGTTTGGAACTTGAACCTTTTTGTGGGTTTGAACATGGGACTTGTGGATGGAAACAAAGCACTGAAGATGATTTAGACTGGAAACTCCATTGGAGAAGTCTGGATCTTAAAGCTGGCCATTTCAGACCTGAAGGTTAGTTTAGCTCTTGACCATGTATAGAATAAAGGTTTATGATCTTTAATGTTCGCTGTTTTGTGTATGTAGAACAATACTAATTATAGAATTATTTTTATTAGGGTTTCAGTTGTTGCTAAAGAGCAGCCCCAAGAGCCTTTTCTCCCGGCAAAAGGCTCTACTTACGAGGCCAATAGTTCATCCTTCTAACTGTATTTCCTTTTGGTATGGTTCCCAGCACAGGAGTATGGGTAAGTTCTACAGTAATGCAAGTCTTGGTTTGAAGAGGATTGTTTGTATCTGTAAGGCTCTAATTACCTTGTGTTTTTTATGGTGGTATCCATTGGGTACCTTATAGATTCCTGTGGTATCCATCAAGACAACTTTAAGGAAAAATTTAGTGGACGGTTTACTGTGGTGTTTTTTTTTTTTTTTTTTTTTTTTTTGTTCTTTCCCATGGCCCCACTGTGGTATCAATTGGGATAATTTTTTTTTTTAAAGTATCCCGATGGACCCCTTCAATGTAGACAAACATGGTGTGATGCGGGCCCAGGTTTTATTAGTTAAAGGTTACATGCACCACGAAGGCTGTTTTGCCAGCAGCATCTGTTAGTAGATTTCGCCAAATAGGTTAACATCTAGCATTAGAAAGGCTTAAGTAGAACCTATTTTATTGCTTTTCCTGGATTTAGTTAATGTTTAGGAGCATTCACTAGAGTACAGACGGCTAAGTTTGTATCACTTAGTGTGTTGCCACCCACTGGACTCTTTATCGTCTGACATCCCTACTCCTTATATATTAAGTCTTTGACTACAAATATTGGCTGCAGACATTGTTTCTGGTGTCCTTGTGCTAGTCACCATTTGGCCGGTGGTGAACTCCCAACATTAGCAGTTGGTGAGGCATACCCATTGGGTCCACACTGGTGAACATTTGGGCTTTCTGCTCCCTAGTTGAAAAGTGAATTGTGCCTTTCTCACCTTAGGCTATGTTAACACGGCTTATTTGCGGGGCACAATTACGCCCCGCAATTATGCCGTGTGGGCGGGGCGGGGGGCCGGCACCTCGCCGGCCCATAGACGTTCAGGTTATGTTCACACGGCTTAAAATGGGATGTATTTTAGTCTAATTATGCGTCGTAGTGTGCGAATTACGGCTGGAATATGTCCCAATCATTACGGTAATCCACAGTTCTCATAGAGAACTATGGATTACGTCTCCTCTCCCTGCTCGGGGGGAGATAAGTGACATGTGAATTACTAGCGGCGTATACACACCACTAGTAATGAAAGTTTTATGTCCGGCGAGGTGCCGGCTGCCCGCCTCCGTCTACACGGCGTAATTACGCCCCGCAAATAAGCCGTGTGAACATAGCCTCATTACCAGTGGTGCGTATACGCCGCTAGTAATTCACATGTCACTTATCTCCACCCGCGGCGTATTCGTCGAGCAGGGAGAGGAGACGGAATCCATAGTTCTCTGAGAACTGTGGATTACCGTAACGACTGGGACGTATTCCAACTGCAATTCGCGCACTACGGCGCATAATTACGGACTGAAATACGTCCCATTTTAAGCCGTGTGAACATAGCCTTAAATGTTGTAGATTGCAAACAGAACCTAAATATACACAAATGCTCTACAAAAAAAAAAAAAGCCTAATGTTTTGCAGTAGGTTAAGTTTATACCTAGGCCATACCGTTAAGTCGCACAGACCCCCAAAAAGCCACTCTTCAATTCTCTTGATCAAATGGCCTCAAACGTTGTGGCGCTGTGCACACTAGCAAGTATGCAGAGCTGTTCTAGCAGACTCCCCTCGGTAGAACTCCTTTGCACGTTGGTCATGACGGTGATGGTAGAAAAGAGATTCTACACCGAACACTTCTAATTCTATTAAATGCCTCACTATGCAACATGGGCATTACATCGATTTCATAGTCCATCTCTTGAGTAGATGGGCATGTCAAGAACAGTTATATTTCATGCATATTCTTACTGTAAATATGTGTAGATTTGGCCTGATATATTACAAGGCATTCACAAAGGTACATCTAGAGCACCTGTTCACATAGTGTATACTTGCTTGCTAAGATAGACTTCTTACCTGGAATTCAGGTGTTTGTTTGCAATTGTAAAAGTTTGGTGCTCCTTAAAGAGGTAGAGCTCCAAAAACTCCTTCCTGGTTGAGTCCAAGTCATATTCTGAAATTGAAGCTTCGAGTTATAATGGTAGGTGTACTCTATCCTTTTATAGGTACTCTGAATGTATATGTTGTATCTCCTGGGGAGAAGCAGACACTCCTGTGGTCATCTGGTGGTCAAGATCATGTGAAGTGGACTAAAGCCCAAATAATGCTACCGCCTCATCTTATGTACAATAATGTCAATGTAAGTAAATGCTTCTATATAATTTCATAGTGCTTTGGAAACTGGGCAACAAGGAGACACCTTCTCAGAAAACATGAGGCTTGTGGTGTACCTAACCCTGGTCTATTAAGAGATAAATACGGGGGGGTCCTAGACCTTAGCACTGTAGCTGCATCTAGTAAATGCAAACTAATGAATGGATAAAGACCTCATACCCATCTATCTCCTGTCAACCCTCAGAGTCAGGATTGTGGGAATGTCCAAGGCGCTCTTTTTTTGAGGTGTTTTTTTTGGGGGGGGGCAAGTTGCTAGCTATCTTTTTGTCAATTTTTGCCTTGAATTGGAAGCTATATTCAGTTTACTTATCAGGAGAAAGTTCTACTTTTGCCCCTCCCCCCACCCTCCTCAGAGTGTGTGTCTGTGTAAAAGTCTATTATCCTAAGTGTTCTATTTCTTTTCTTTCTAAGGTCATTGTGGAAGGAGTTGTGCGACCACTGGACAGAAGTAGCATTGTTATTGATGACCTATATGTTGGCCGCTGCAGTTGATGTGAACCTGTTGTCCTTCAGTGTTTCAATAAACCTTTTAGCAAAGGACTTAGAGAATGTCTTAATGCTTTTACAAATGATCAGTAGAGGGAGCTGATGATGTAGAGTTTCTCTTGCTATCCTTGGTGCTGAACTAAAATTGGATGGATCAATGGGTTAAAACACGGATGGCTTTGCGAGCACATTGGCTCTATTTATTTAATACTTGGTATATATTGAACTAATATCACACATTAATTGGTGCATTGGAAGGAAGTTTGCTACCGGATTAAAAGAAATTGCAGAGATTAACTATAAACTGTAAACCTATCCAGATTCTTCCTATATTAAATTGTATATATCCTGGAGACTTCAGCAATAATAGTTGTGCAGCGTGAGTGATGCATTGAATTCTATTATCTGAATGCTGGGAAGATTAGTAATGATGCTCCCAGCGGCTTTGCAAGTAATGTGCAGTCACTAAACTCTCTGCTAACAAATAAACGGCCAAAGGAATAAATCTGTGTAGTGAAGAGGATGCGATAGGAGTCCTCCCTCCTCTAGGAAAGGGGTTGAGCTGTAGAGTATGTGATGTCACACAGGGGCTGGGGAAACTAAACATTCAGTACTTTAAAAGCACAGAAAATCTGCATTTCTCATCTTGGTGAGAGAAGTAGAAGGAAGATCTTTAATTTAACTGCCAACAGAAAAGGAGGCTCTGCTCAGGGTTTTCATACAACCCTTGGATCTATCCTTAACCAGAAGAATTATTTGATGCCTGCAACCACAACTGGGTTACCTGAACTTTCTGAAAGTTCTGAAAACTTCTAGCCCTGCATGAACAAAGCTGTGGACTGATGAAGCCAGAACATTTTACAGTAAGCTTTCCTTAGGCTGGACTTGTACTGTCCTGGAAGATCTGCCAACCTTCATTTCTGGTCCTAGACATGGCATCTGCTCTATCTTACTCTATACAAACTACCGCTGCTATAGCAGCAGTCATTGCCTTTCTCATCCTTTTCACAATCTTTGGAAATATTTTGGTGGTGATAGCGGTCCTGACCAGCCGCTCACTGAAAGCTCCTCAAAACCTCTTCCTGGTTTCTCTGGCTGCAGCGGACATCCTGGTGGCCACTCTAATTATTCCCTTCTCCTTGGCGAATGAGCTTATGGGATACTGGTATTTTGGGAAGATTTGGTGTGAGATGTATTTGGCCTTGGATGTTCTTTTTTGCACTTCCTCCATAGTGCACTTGTGTGCTATTAGCTTGGATAGGTACTGGTCAATCAGTCAAGCCATTGAATATAATTCAAAGAGGACTCCTAGGAGGATAAAGTGCATTATCCTAATTGTCTGGACTCTGGCAGCCTTAATTTCTTTGCCTCCATTGATTTACAAGGGCAAAAAGGAAGACCATAAAAATGAGAAGCCTCAATGCAAGCTGAATGAGGATCCCTGGTATATTTTGTCCTCAAGCATTTGCTCCTTCTTTGCCCCCTGCCTGATCATGATTTTGGTGTACTTGAGAATTTACCTTATAGCCAAACGTCGAAGCAAGAACAAGCATGGTAACCAACCCCCCAAAAAAGTCCTTTTTCTCAGTTGACTGTCGGACTAAAGGTAGTGTGGAGAATTTACCTGTTCAGACTTGCATGACTCCACAAGAGAACCCAAAGGCGGACTTTCATTACGGTGGCAAACTGTCCCTTTCCTCACAAAAGGAGACTCCTGCTGACCCAGTGCTGTCTAGCAAAGTCAAAGAAACAAATGGCCATGGGCCTTCCAGCATGGATACTGTTGTTACACCCAAAGGTGTTATTCTGCTACCAAAAAAGTCACGAGAACCTGTTCCTATGACAAAGAAGAAAAGCCACATCAACCGGGAAAAGAGGTTCACCTTTGTTTTGGCTGTGGTCATTGGGGTGTTTGTCTTGTGCTGGTTTCCTTTCTTCTTTACCTACAGTCTAGGAGCCATATGTCCTGAGTTGTGCTATGTCCCACAAAGTGTGTTTCAGTTCTTCTTCTGGATAGGGTACTGTAATAGCTCTCTTAATCCAGTAATCTACACCATATTCAACCATGACTTCAGAAAGGCTTTCCGTCGGATAATATGTAGTCATTGGACACACTCTGGGTGGTGACCACCATCAATGAACCGGGTGCCTAGAACTATATAAGCACAACAGGCAGAGACAAAGCTGTATAGAGAGCTAGATGTGAAGTATACTAGAAAAGCCAAGTCCTCACTATGGCATCTTATGTTTACTGATGATGGAAATGATCTGCTTTACATCCTATTGTCGGCCAAGCTGAGCTTGGTCAAATAAAACTGTTTACATGTGTGACTTCTGCTTTTGCAAATGGTTAATTCTGTTCCATGTATTTGTGTACTCTTAAATCTTATACTTATTACTAATCCTTTTATCAATGACAGTTGATGTAAACTACTTTGCTATCAAACTAACTTTTTTACCTTTTGCAGGACTGGTGTAGAGTGTGGTAAAGCTTTTTGTTTAACCCATAAAGATCTGTTTTGTAATACAGCAGATTTTCCTGCAACTCTGCAGAAAATCCTGCTTTGCAGTTAAGCAAAAGCACAAAGCAAAAATTATGGAACCTCACATGAAGAAGTAACACTAGCACACAATCCTGACTTGTAGATCTCTGCCTTATGTTCCACCAATGCTATAAATTCTGGATTGTCTTGTTTCTGTCATGACTTCATGCACACCAGGCTAAGCTTCAGCCCTCTGAAGAAGAGGGTGATGGTGCAGAATACGGAGCTGTTCAGTGGCCTGTGTCTGATTAATAGCCAAAATTATGTTCTCATTCTGTGCGCGTTGGTTCTTTGTACAGATGTCACAACCCTGGTGCTACAGTGACGAGATGTTATGTGACGGCAAATGTCACTTCTATTATAAGATGTGGATGGAATCAAAGAAGCTGCATGTACTTTCATAACCTAAAGCTTTATACATGCAAAGTTATATCGGTAATTAACGAGTCCCTGCCTAGTTATGCAGTGTTGAGAAAAATGCAAAACAGACTGTCCAAATTTTCTATTCAAAAACGGACAAAATTAGTTTTTAATTTAAAATGGGTCAAAGGAAAAGGTCTGGAACTTGGCAGAGCACATAGGACCAGTTTGCTGCTGCACTGTGAGGCTATGCTGGGAGCTTGAGAGCCACATGTTTGAGACTGTCTATCTTTCTGTTCTTCTATAAGGGACAGAAATAAGCTGAAAGTTAATAGTTTTAAAGGCTGAAAAATAAAATGCGTCATTCCAGTTCAATGCCCCTTCTCCAGAATCTGAGCCACCATAACTTGTTATTACTACGCTCTAGAAATGTACCCAGACCCTTTATGGACTGAAAGGGAGTTCCCCATGACAATGTTCTCTGGCAGGGAGCTCCAGTGTTATTGCTCTTACAATAGTCTGTAGTCTTGTTGAAAGTGGCTTTATCCTAGGCTTAGAGGATGCCCCTTGTTTTGGATGCAGACCTTGGTATAAATCCTGTCCTAGGGTCAGTACTGACATCTGGCCTTGATATATGTATCAATCTTTCCACCACCTTTTCTCTAAACTAAACAACCCTGGTTTTACTAATCTTTCGAGGCAGAGTACTTCAGCAGTGCCCAAAACTGTACACAATATTCCATGTCTGGTCCGATTACTGATTTAGATAATGCAGATACTATGTTCTAATTGTGTGCGTCTAGGCCCCATCTAATACACCACCCCATGTGTGCAGGAAGCAGTTCACCCACACTGGCTATTCAAGTTAAGTTTAGTGTCCACTACGATTACTTGGTGTCATTTCTACACAGTGTTTCTGTACAGGGCAAGGTAAAACCTAGTCCATGATCAATTGTTAACTTTGCATATCCTTTGTAAACCCATGTTATATACATGTTATATTTTTTGCAACCAATGTGAATATGTAGAAGACAGAAGAGCTCAGTTCTGATTTTGGTTTTTCTGTACCACAAGTACAAAATGTTAACTTGAGATGTTATCCTGGTTCAAATGATAATTCCATAAGGCTATCCCAGGCACCATGGATTTACAAATGGACGACATCATAATCACAACCTATTATGACTTATATTGGCTACAGCTTAAACACAAATCAACCACCTCCAGGGGTTTTGCACCATCATGCTATTAAACTCTGTACTCAACCTTAATTATGTCCTCCAAGTGTGCTTTCCCCCCCCCTTTTTTTCTCTCCTTTCTCTCCTTTCTTTCTCTTTCCTTCTCTCTATTCAAAGCACTCAGCCTAGGACTGACACTCTGACCAGTCTGTTTAGAAGAAATGGTGGATGGTTTCCAATAAAGGGCCTACTATTTCTGCCCAAAACCGAATGCTGGTGTTTTCTCCCATTATGACTGTTTGGCCCACTCATCTGCTAACAATCAAGTTCCATCTCTGAAAGGGGATTTGCATACTTTCTCAATCACCCAACAGCTAAGCATTTTCCATGAGACCATTTTGCCAATAAGAAATAACTTTCTATTTCTTTTTTTTTTTTTTCTTTTTAAAACTTTGGCTGTCTGGTAGTTTGATGTGTAGTTTCTTTTCTTGTCCCCTTTTTATTTTCAGTCTAGCGCTATTTAGTTTGTAGTCTATTAGCTGCAGCCTCTTCTCATCTGAAAGGGTTCCTCCAAATAATACAAGCTGGATGTGAGGTCTGTGTATTTGATGTGACTACTCTGCCTTCTCTTTACATTTGTACACAGCCAATGTGTTATCTTCTCCCGCACACTCTCAGTAAACTGCCTTGT
The DNA here is from genome assembly GCA_025379985.1 of Phyllomedusa bahiana. Lineage (NCBI taxonomy): Eukaryota > Metazoa > Chordata > Amphibia > Anura > Hylidae > Phyllomedusa > Phyllomedusa bahiana. The sequence continues at coordinate 210,210 of JAODAL010000682.1, forward strand.
ATGCTTTCAAGCAACACCTTAAAAAGGATTGTTCTGATCTGTGTATAACCTCCTCCTATATCTTGATCCTATCCCTAGAGAAGGGAAGGGGAAGCAGTTTTATCTGGGGTTTAGGCTATGTCTACACGGCGAAGGTAAAAATTCGTTTGAAATCCGATGGGTATTTTTACCATCGTGGTACCGTAGATTTTGCAGTTGATTTTCGACCGGCCCTAATATATTAAACTGTACTAGAATTTGCCATAATACAGCGGACTATAGAACATGTTCCAAAAGCCAGCGGTTTTGAAAACTGACAACAGAAAATCCCAGCTGTGTAGGCTACAGCTCGGATTTTCTATTGGGGTCTATGAGTACTGGTGTACAGTCAGATTTTTGCAGATTCTAAATATTTAATCCATTTTAAAATCCGGCCAAATGCTTGTGCGGTGGACACATGGCCTTATGCCTCATTTAAAACGGTCTGTTCTCTGGGCCAGATATCTGTACTGTTGTGTTCTCAGAGTGCTGGCGGGCTTTTTTTTTTTTTAAATTTGGTCTAACCTACCATAGGGCCATATATACCTACCTCCATTAGCAGGGAGGCCTAAAAGGCGAACTGTCTAAACCGTTGGCAACAAAAGTGAGTACACCTGTAAGTGAAAATGGACAAAATGGTGCCCAATTTGCCATTTTCCCTCCCTAGTGTCATGTTCCTTGTTAGTGTTACATGGTCTCAGGTGTGAATGCGGAGCTGGTGTTACATTTTGTGGCATTGCTCTCCTACTGGTTGCTGGAAGTTCAACATGGCTCTTTATGCCAAATAAACTCTCTGCTGCTCTAAAAACAAACAAACTGCTAACACCCTGAAACTGAGATGCAGCATGGTGGTCATTACGATACTGCGGTTTAACAAGACGGGTTCAACTTCGAACACGTTTTACTATAGTCGACCAAAGCAGTTGAGTGCACATACTCCGTATCCTAGTCAGAGATTGTCTTTTCAAAATAGATGTATGAGTTCTGCCAGCATTGTTGCAGAGGTTTAAGGGGGGGTAGGTCAACCTGTGCAGGCTCAGACCATACCATTAAATTAGTCTGCATGGCTGTCGTCTTTTCTAAAGATGATACACAAGAGAGCCTGCACACAGTTTGCTAAAGACTAGCAGATTAAGGGCATGGATTACTAAAACCAAGTCCTGTGCTCTGATGAGACCAAGATAAACTTATTTGGTTCAGATGGTGTTCAGTGTGTGTGGCTGCAACCAGGTGCGGAGCATAAAGACAAGTGTGTCTTGCCTACAGCCAAGCATGGTAGTGGGAGTGTCATGGTTTGCGCCTGCGTGAGTGCTGCCGCCTGTGGGGAGCTACAGTTTATTGAGGAAACCATGAATGCCAACATCTACTGTGACATACTGAAGCAGAGCATGATCCCCTCCCTTCGGAAACTGTGCCACAAGGCTTTATTCCACCACAATGACCCCAAACACACCTCCAAGACAACCATTGCCTTCCTAAACAATGAGGGTAAAGGTGCTGGACTGGCCAAGCATGTCTTCAGACCTAAATCCTACTGAGCATCTGTGTGGCATCTTCAAATGGAAGGTGAAGGAGCCCATGATCTAACATCCACCACCTCTGTGATGCTACTATGTAGAAGAGGATTCCGGTGGCTGCAACTTGTGAAGCTCTAGTGACCTCCATGCCCAAGAGAGTGAAAGCAGTGCTGGCAAATAATTGTGGCCACATACAATATTGACAATTTGGACACAATTTGCCCATTGTCACTTAAGGGTTTACACACTTTTGTTGTCCGTGATTTAGAGATCGATGGCTGTGTGAGTTATTTTGAGGGTACACAAAATTTACACTGTCAAAGAAGCTGTACATTGACTAAAGATATAATACAATATTGACAAAAATGTGATAGGGTGTACTTACTTTTGTGAGACAAATACCTACCTATTGAAGCCACTGATTTACTCATCTACTTGGGGGCCTTATATACATTCATAGCTACTGCAATTGGCTATATAAATATCTACTGAGGGGATCTGTGTACCTACTTACCTATTTACTGTGCTGGATTATATACTTACCTGACATTATTATTATTATTTTATTTTTTAGGGTGCTATATACTTACCTACTAAGGGGACCTATACATGTAGCTCTCTACGGTGGGGCTCTATATAAACTACCTACAGGGGGCCATATTATTATTTTATTACTTATTTTAACTTGCCATTAATTCCAATAAGTACAATGGTGACAAATATATATATACTTTTCTACATACTGAAAGGGCCTCTATACCTATCTACTAATGAGACTTGTATATCTATCTACTTGGGGGGGATACACCTCCCTACCTAATGAGGGCCTATACAGGAATAATGGGTTGCTCCCCATTCCCCCGGGCAGGTTCCTGGCTTTTTTATCATAGGAAAGCAGGTTGCTGCTGGGATGGGGCATCCACAGGGGCGTAACTACAGGGGTAGCAGCTCTGTCCCAAGCATTCAAAGGCAGGACTGCCCAATCTGCTAATCTGCCTGATAGGCCTAAGGCCTTAAGCTTACCAGGCACCAGCCCTCAGGGCTGACGTGGGCGGCACGATGACGTCACATCATCGCGCCACCCGTGCCAGGCACAGAGACTGGCTGACCGTGTCCGCATAGTGGGAAAGTGGAGAGGGGTAAGTAAGCTATTTCTATTTTTTTTTTTAACATTAATGAAGCCTGTCTAAGCCCTGCCTACTTATATGGGGCCCTTCTAGCTACCTGAAACCTTGTTTGCCTACCTATATGGGGCCCCTATAGCTACCTAAAACTCTGCCTGACTACGTGTTTGGATCCATATAGCTACCTAAAATCCTACCTGCCTACTTATATGGCTCCTATACCCTACCTAAACCCTGCCTGCCTGCCTAGCTATATGGCCCTCTATAGCTAACCAAACCCTGCCTGCCTACCTGTATATCCTCTATAGCCTATCAAAAGCCTGCCTGCTGATTTAGGGCCACCTATAGCCTATTAAACTACATACCTATGTGGGCCCCATCTATAGTCTACCTAGCTACCTGGGGCCTAGCAACAGCCTACTTAGCTACCTGGGGGCTGCCTACCTAACTGGGGCCTAACTACTGCCTACCTAGGGCCAGTCTACCTATTTACCTGCAGTCTACCTACCTGTGGCCTAACTACTACCTACCTATCTAGGACCAATCTACGCACCTATATGGGGCAAACCTACCTGAGGTCTATGTACTGCCTGCCTACCTGGGGCCCACCTACTGTTTTTTTAGCTATCTGGGACCTACCTACAGCCTACCTCCTTACCTGGGGGCTGCCTATCAAACTGGGGCCTAACTACTGCCTACCTAGGGCCAATCTACCTACCTACCTGTAGCCTATCTACCTAATTCAGACCTGCCTAACTACTTCCTACCTACCTAGGACCAATCTAGTTGCCTAGGGCCTATGTACTGCCTACCTACGGCCTACCAACCTATCTAATGGGGGTTTACCTGTTAACATGATTCCGAGGGGTACAGGTCCTAGCTGTAATACAATCTCCATGGGGTGAATCCTCTGTGTTTCCCCTCCCTTCTAGGAGACTGCACCTCTAAGTTATGGCCTGTACCCGCTATGTCACCTCTTGGACGTTTGTACAGAGGTGGGGGGCAGGGAGTGAGGTGCCAGAAAAGGGAGGATTCTAAGATATTTGTGTCCAAACCTGCAGGGATGAGTGGTGTCCGGGAGAAGTCATGGACAAGGTGCTACAGCAGGAGGTCCAAACTCCTTTTCATATCAGGGCCACATCAGCACTATGGTTGCTCTCAATTGTCATTTAAGGGTGGGCATGGTTGTTGGGTAGGGCTCCTAGATCTGTACCACAGGTTGGGAGTTGCTGGACTGAGTAGTGTGGAGTTGTGTACTGGAGCTCCATATCCAAGATGGCACCTGCATTCTGTGCTGGCTGCATCCTCTAAGGAAAGGGTCCTTCTGGGCCGAGACCTCGTCTATCCCTGCTTGCTGTATCTAGGCTCTTGGAGGGGGGGAGGCACATAAAATAATGTGGCCGGATGGATTTGAGTTTGACACATGGTCCACAGTGAGGATAGAACTAAAACAACCCCCTCTTACTATGCATCCCCTCACTTAACATACCCTAGGGTTCCTAGGGCGGGTTCACATACAGCTAAACATTTCTGCAGCAGAATCGGCCTGTGCAGACATATCACTTTACAGTGTAAAAATGCATTACCTCTGCCTTATGTTTACTGGTGCATTCACACTCCTCAATGGTTCAGCATAGGTAACGAAACATAAATGTGTCTGAAGAGAAGACTCTGTCATGGCCAGGTAGGAAGGTATCATTATACCGAGTCATAAATCTCAATAATGCAGGACTGTTTTAGCCATACAACTTCTTTTGAGCCATTTACAGTCTTATCTTTATTACGGTTTGTGTTGCTGCTTACTTATCCATCCTATTAATATATATAAATTAGAACGGGTAGTAAGATTGTGTGTGCAGGAGTTGGTGGAACAGCAGACTACTAAAGGGTTGAAAGATTTAATAAGGTTTTCTAATGTGAAAAGCTATTTGCACTGTTTTTCTATATCACTGTATTAGGAATGTTCTAGAATTTACCTTTTGTTCACCTCTGTGTTCAGCCAAGAGCTACTGAGCATCTCTGTGAATCATGTCCAGGTGCAAAATTTTGGAGAAATATATCCATTTGCAGCTATTCGAGGCTTTGGTGGGAGTAACCACAGCAACACCAGAGGGTGGGGTCAGAGTAGGAAGTTATAAAAGATAGGTACACTTATCATTCTGGGTGTGTGCTGTGCTCTCCTGGTGTCTGTCCCCCACAGGAGTAGGTCTGTTTCCTCCATCGAGAGAGCTTAGTGTTCTTAATGAGGAGTATGTGTCTAGGCGCTGACATCCACCTTCAGGGTGTCAGAAGCAACAGCTACAGGGGTTGGCTTTAAACCTTTGTCTTCCCTGGCTGCATGGGAGTGGGACAGGATGGAGTTAGGTCAGCGAGGGACTGGGATTAGGAAACATTACTACCCCGCCTCGGTCAAGAGTGGATGCATCTGGAAAGGGAAGAAGTGTGTACTGAAGGATGTCCGCTGCCATATGCTGTACCATCTTTGCTGGGTTTTGAAGTAAAGAGGCCTGAGGCACCGTTCACTCCTTGTCTCCTGCCTGCATTATTCTGCATCAACCATCAAGGGCACCTCGCACCACCATCTTAACATACGGGCAGGCTAGGGAGAGACCACCAGCCGAGTGTGCCCCGGGGGAACAACTACCACCATCATCCATCCATCCCAATGCCAACCCCCTCTTCACTGATGCCCGATGCTAGGTGAGCATTGGAGGTGCGGTTGACAGAGTGGTAGCGGCCGTGACCAGAGTGGCAGCCTCAGCCAGAGCTACCTCTGCTCCATTGCCGCTCTGGTTCACCACAACATGATGTAACATTGACATCCTTTTTAAAATCTATTCAAGTTCACACTAAAGCTGGCCATACACATTAGACAATGCTCCGCCATTAAATACACTCCTGCCCAAAAATATCTGTTGCTAAAATGAACAAAAAAAAAGAATAATTTTCTAAAAAGCGGACGTCCCACGGTGTTTGGCATCTCACATGCATTTAATCCGCTGTGGAAAATGCCAAAACCAACAGGTTCCATCAAGGGAAATGTATGAGGCTAGAAATTAATGAGAACACAAAACTGAAATTAACAGCAATCTGTCAGTATGGGAGACTTACTACAAGCCATGGGCCACGCATGGTTCCTGGTCTTGCCAACTAGACTGCAGCCAAGGGGCTTGTTTGGTCACTAATACTGAAAGAGCTGTGGATGGACCAGATCTGTAGCTTAAGTATTTCATCCAGTCTTTTTTTATTGTAATGTATCTTATACGCCCTTTACTTTCTGTATCATTAGTCCTCACTGTGCAATAAAATCTAATTAGTGGGCACATTGAGAATAGAGAGAAATCATGTAATCTTTGTTTCATGTGGACCTTAACCGCATTACGATCATTATGTACCTAAATTACTCACGTATATTTTATTATTATGCTACCCTTGCACTTACAGGTAATGCACAGCAAATTACAGTGGATTGTAAATGAATGGGGTTTTTAAGACCCAATTAAGACACTATGGAAAAAAAATACATGCAGCTTTTAGGGTTTGGTACATATTTTCAAATCCACAGTACGCTGCATTCTGCTGCGGAAATGTACCGAATTGTATCGGAGATGTCACCTTTACAGTGGGTGCAATCTCTGCTCAAGTACACACAAGTATGATGAAGATATTCCATAAGGATTAGCTGTCGATTTGAACCTTGTAGGGTTAAAGGGAATCTGTCGCCAATTATTATTATTTTTTTTTTTACTTATTAAGTCAAGCATATTCTTTTCTTTCTTTCAAGTTTTTATTTTCTGATTGTAGATTTCTCAATCCAGTTGTCTATATTTGACTGTATTTGTCTATATTATACAGCATTCTTGCCTGCACTGCTTTAACAGCAGTCAGAGAGATGCTTTACAGCAGCTTCATGCACATAGGAGACTGGCTCAGTCCCATTGACTTCTATAGAAGAGTTTTCTAGGCATTCTGTGACCTGGGAAGAAGTCAGTGTGGAGTGAGGGGGAGCTTTGACATTTCCTATAGATCCTGTGTTATCTATAACAATAATAATAATTTTATTTATATAGCGGCAACATATTCCGCAGCACTTTACAATTTAGGGGATAGAAGTACAAACACAAAAGAAACATAATACAGAAAAAGCTACTTGCTGATCAGACACAAGGTGTGAGGGCCCTGGTTGCAAGAGCTTAACCCCTTCACGACCTTGGACGTATGCATACCTCCAGGTCGTTTGGGGTTCACGCACCTGGACGTATGGATACGTCCTGAGGATAGCGCGAACTCTAAAGCAGAGTTCGCGCGATCGGCGCGTGGTGTCAGCTGTATATTACAGCTGACATTCCGCAGCGTCGGCCCCGACCCCGGATCGCTCCGGGGGGCCGGTTAACCCCTTAATTATCGCGACCATCGGGTCGCAATAACTAAGAGAGACGCAGGAGGAGATCGCTCCTCCTGGTCTTGTCGGCGGCAGCAGCGCAGGATCGGGGACCCCGTGCGGCTCCTGCTCCTTACAGAACCACGGAGGGCAGAGAATGCCTTCCGGGTTGTCTGGACGTCCGTGCCCGGCCGTGCCTTGTGGGCAGTCCCGGCATGTGAGACAGTTGTCATAGGAACCCGTGACAGCAACAAGCTATGCACTGTTTTCCTTTGAATGGAGATTAAAGATTTTTTCATTCAAAAACCCCCATCTTTTAAAAAAAAAAGTGAAAAAATAAGAAAAAAAAAAAATTAAATGAAAAAAATGTAAAAAACAAACCGAAAAATAAAATAAAAAAAAATACACGCCCTTTTCCCTTTACAAAAGGCAATCGCCCCCAAAAAAATAAAAAAAAAAATAAAATCCCATATTTGGTATCGCCGCGTGCGTAACGACCTGCCCTTAAATCTGTCATGTTAATTTACCCGTACGGTGAAAAGCCGTAAAAAAAAAACAAAAAAAAAACAATCACAGAATTAAGATTTTTGTTTGATTTTTGCAGCACATAAAATGGAAAAAAAAATGATCAAAAACCCCTATAAAAGCCAAAGTTGTACCAATTAAAAAAGTCGTTCATCCCCCAAAAAAAAAATCCTAAAAGCTTGTATACGGGAAAAAAAAAAAACCCCATGGCTTCAGAAGACAGGATGCATAAAATTCTTTAAATAAAAACACTTTTTTTTTTTTTTAAAGTGCTTCACATAAAAAAAATTATAAAAAGGGTTGCCATAATCGTTGACCCCCGAGTAAAAACTAATTATTACGGATACGCACGTGAGCGCTGTTAAAATAAAAAACATACTAGGATTGCAGTATTTTCTTATCTCTTCAGAAAACGGATTTAAAACTGATCAAAAAAGTCTTGTCCTCCAAAAATCATACCAATAAAAATGTCTCTCACCCTGCAAAAAAAAAAAGCCTGTACAGCTCCATAACAGAAAAAAAAAAAAGTTATGGCTCTGACTATGGCAAGAAAAAATTTTTTCTGTTTGAAAAAAAGTGTTTTTATTGTATAAAAGCAGTAAAAATAAAAAAAAATACAAATTGGGTTTTTCTGAAACCGTATCGACTTGCTGAGAAAGTTAAGCATGTCAAATCTAACCCACGTGCCGTTAAAAAAAAATAAAAATAAAAAAACCTCCCAGGTTTGCTGTATTTTGTTAAAAACCCCAAAAAAACCTTAAAAAAAAAGTGAAAAAGTGTTGTATGCCCCCATAATGGTACCATAAAATCATCAATTCCCCCGCAAAAAACGGGCCTACACGCTCTGCCCCAAAAAAAATAAAAAGTTATGACTGCAAAAAGGCAACATAAAAAGCTATTTTTTATGCCCTATTTCTATTGTGTAAAAGTAATAAACATAAAAAATTATAAAATGTATCCATTGAAATTGTACCGCCCCCCATAGTAAATTTAAATCACATCTTTACCTGCAAGCGAACGCTGTAAAAAAAAGCCAAAAAAAAAATGGTGGAACGGGTTTTTCCCCCCATTTTCATGGCCATTTGCTAAAAAAAACGATGGAACACCAGTGCCCCCAAAATGCCCCAATACACCCCTGATGGATCCCTGAGGGGTGTTAAATCTAAAATGGAGCACTTCTGGAAGTTTCCCTTTTTGGGTATTTGGGGGCTTTGCAATTGCGACATGGCCCCCCAATTCTCTTTCCCAAAAAAGCCAAATAGCTCTCCCTCCTTGTCGCCCCCCATGCGCCCAAAAAAAGCAGTTTACCCCCAATGTAGGGCATTCCCGAACGGGAAGAAAGTTTAAAAAAGTTTTGGGGCTTTTTTTCGGATTCCTTGTAAATATAAAAAACATTTTAAGCTAAAATTGCAGTTTTGTAAAAAAAATTTTTTTTAATTTTTACAGCCTTAAAGTTAAAAAAAAATTGTGAATCACCTGTGGCGTCGATATACCATACCCCACCTGGTTATATACTTAAGGGGTTTTAGTTTCCAATATGGGGTCTTTTTTTGGGGGGTTTTTAAGTTTTAGCACCTTAGGGCCTCCTCAAACCCGAAATGGGGCTTAAAAAAAAATTGATTGAAATGAGACCCCAGGTCCAGTAGGTGCTCTCCCTATTCTGGGGCTTTGGGTGGCCAATAATGCACTAGGGCCATTTGGGATATCTCTAAAAATGGCAGACCTGGGGGAAATGATATTACATTGATTTCCCTGTCAATTTACCGTATTCCAGTGAATAATGGATAAATTTTGAAATCTGCAAAAATTTGGAAATTTTTAAATTTCACCCCCTTTTTTGCTTTAATTTCTGTAAAATCCCTAAAGCTTTTAAAAAAACTTCCTAAACACTGTGAAATACTTTAAGGGGTTAGTTTTTAGATGGGGTCATTTGGGGTATCAAAACTAAGGCCCCCAAACCCAATCAGAAGGGGAGTGGCCCCTAAAAAAAATGTTTTTGCTTTACTACTAAATTTTAACCCCTTAATGATATATATATATAAATAAAAAGGACTTTAAAAAAATGATCCCCAACTTTAGGGGAAATATGGTAGTGTAGTTATAAACTTTTGTGGGAAATTTTTCTGTCTTGTACGCGAAATTTTAAAAACTTTAAAAAATCACAGATTTTTCACTTTTTTTATGAAATTTTGATATTTTCACAAAACAAAAAGGGTTGTATGGATCAATTTTCTTACTAACTTAAAGACAATGTGTCCGAGAAAAATTCAGAATCACATGGTGGAAAAAAGTGTCAAAAAGTTTTTCACTTTAAAGTGACTCAGTCAGATTCAAAAATGGGGCGGGGAAGGCCAAAACTGGCTGGGTCCTTAAGGGGTTAAAATCTATTAGGGTGTATGGGTGAGACAAAGGGTGAGAAGTGCTCAGTTTACACAATGGTCCAGCCATGTTGCATAAATAGGAGGTGGTTTACATAAAAATTTGGGGGTAAACCCTGCCCCCTGAAGTACATCTATATACAGTAAGTCCCTTTGAGTGCCCCAAGTGCAGGGAGTGACAGATGTGTGTGATAGCAGGTGGGGATAATCAATTAGGGATCTTGATAGGCCAGACTGAGAAAATGTATTCCCAGAGCCATCTTAAAACTATGAGGGTTGTGAGTGTTCCTGATCATACGGGGTAGCTTGTTCATTGTGCTGCACGTGAAAAATCTTGGAGACAGGCATGGGAGGGTCTGATGACTGAGGTATGTAGTCTAAAGTCAGCAGCAGAGCGGAGAGCGCGGGTAGGGTGGTAGACAGAGATGAGGGAGGAGATGTAGGGAGGTCCAGCGCTGTGGAGAGCCTTATGGGTGAGAGTGATGAGTTTATGTTGTATTCTGTTCTGAATGGGCAACCAGTGCAGTGACTGACACAGGGTAGAGGCGTCAGTATAGCGGCTGGAGAGAAAGATGAGCCTACCTGCTGCAATCAGGACAGATTGAAGAGGGGAGAGTTTACAGAGAGGGAGAATGATATGCAAGGAGTTACAGTAGTCAAGACGAGAAAGAATAAGAGCAACCATGAGAGTTCGAGCTGTTTCCACAGTGAGAAAAGGACGGATTCTGGAGATATTCTTGAGGTGCAGGTGACAGGAGCGGGTGAGGGATTGGATATAGGGGGTGAAGGACAGATCGGAATCTAGTATGACCCCAAGACAGCGGGCCTGCTGCCTAGGAGTTATGCTGGTACCACAGACAGAAACAGAAATAGCAGGGTGGAGTTGGTTAGCAGATGGTGGGATGACAAGAAGTTCAGTTATATACACATTGGTGTCTTCTTTCAGTTTGACCCTGCTTGTGCTCTTAATGAGCAAACTACTGAAAATCTCTCTCTATAGAACAGGAAGTGTCCGACTATTATTAGGCCTAGTGGCCAAAGTGAAAACTGCAGGACTTAAGAATTTTTATAAAATATTAATAGTGATACGGAAAATTAAAAAAAAAAAAAATTCATTAAAAATTTAGTTAAACAAGAAGCCATTTTTTGATGACTCATTCCCTTTAAAACCATGAGATAAAAAAGTAAAAAGTGTCATATTTTAAAATAAACTATAAAAGGCAAACAAATTTTAAAATAAAATTGTAGGGACAAAAGTTAGAAGGAAGCTCTTTCCCTCTAGGAAAATCCCTTTATTTGCCTTAGGATAGGTTTGCATCTACACTGGAGGTTCCTTTCAGTGCCTTCGTTGCAGAGGTGGCAGCAGATCCATTTCTTGATGGATGCCAATACTGAGCGACAAACCCCATTGACTACAATAAGGTCCAGAGAGTTTCCATCATGGTATTCGTCGTTTTAAAAAGTTTTTTTGACAGACTCTATGATAGAGGCTTCAAATACAACCTATGACTCAGATGTAAACTTAGCCTTAGAGGGAAAATCTAAAATTAAAGGGGTTGTCTACATTTCACATTTCGCCTCAATATTTCAACATGTCAGAGAGCACCACCCCTTGTGGCTGGAGGTCATATCACAGATTTTTCCTAAAACTTATCTATATAAGGTGCCCCTGATTCCTCATGACTGCAGATGTCAAGAAGCAAAAAAGGAATCGTGCATTATGGATTTCAATGCTTTGGATCTCTGCTCTTCTTTACGATAATCTGCTACCAGAGTGGTCTCAGAGTAGGCTGGGCCTGTTGTCCCATTGTTGCTTGATATTTTGCCTCTATATCTATTCAATCATTAGGATATTAAAAGAGAAAGTTATCCAGTCTTATGAAACTGATGGCCTATCCTCAGGATGGTCTTACTCCATTCAAATGAAACCGCTCTGAAATACCCTGCAACACTGGTATGAAATGTATAGCGTTTGCAAGTACGAGTGAAACCAATGTAAACATTGCAGAGGTTGGGGGGCTCCCACAAACTCTCTAACCTTCCCACTCAACTAACTGGTAGAGATGTTGAGAGTTGCCTCCCCTCCATCATACATGACCTATTCTGAGATTAACACATTAAAGGGGTTGTTCATTCCTTCAAAAAAGCTACTGCTGGTCGGGGAGTGGTTAAAGTAGAAACAAAACACCTCTAAAACTGAATTTGTTCCAGCACCACTGCTGCTCCCGGTTGACAGCATCATTCTGATCATTCACCTGACACTGCAGCCAACCGCAGGCTCCACAGTCATGTGCCATTCATACAGGAACAGAATGCTGAGACAGAGAACTACCATTGCTTCCTCTTTATTCTCAGTAGTTCTACAGCCCCAGACCAAAAGCTGCACATCAAAATCACATCTCTATTGACAAAATAATATTAGAATCTGGAAATCGGAGAGAAAAAAGAGCTAAAAAAAGTGACAAATCTGTCCCATGGACGAGACTGGAATGCCCCACTCATGGACATAGAAGGGGACTCCTAAGCTGTTAGCAATAAAAAAAATGTGCATAGACATGATCACAGATATTGACTCCTGATGAAGCTGCGGTGACGTTGCGATACGTATCACCACCATATAGTGGAGTGGTATTATTCAGACACTATGACCACATATGCACACCACATAGTGTCTGAGTAATACCACTACACCATGACCACATATCACCACCACACAATGATTAAATCATACTTCCTCCCCATGACCACATATCCCCACCACATAATGAATGAATTAATAATACCATCACATCATTACTGAATATAAACAACTACACTTTGCACACATATAGGTGATTACAGTTCAGGTACATTTAGTGACTCACAAGTGATGTTTCTCCGATGTGTCGTTCACGTTTTCTTTTCTTCTCCATCCGGTCCCCACCTTCATGCTGACTTCTCCCGGTCTATAGGTCCCCTCAGGCAGGCAGGTATATACAGGCCCACTCGGGCAAGTATATATATGGGCCCCTCAGTCAGGTATATGTATGGGCCCCTTAGTCAGGTATGTGGGTATATATGTATGTGTGTATATATATATATATATATATATATATATATATATATATATATATATTGTGACAAAGTGACTACAGGTAGTTGTCTGTCTTTGTCACTAAGTGGAGTCGTCCTGGTAGAGACGTGCCACCAAGAGCCTGGCCTTGGTGGGGGGAGCCAATTGTTATCTGTCAGCAACACTAGGCTGCTGACAGCTGTATATAGCATGGCTGATATCCAGCCGTTATGGGTTGGCTTCCCCGGAACAGCTGCAGATGGGTGGGTGGCTGTTCCCGCGTCCCAGGTCCCCACGTTCCAGGCCAGGTTTTGGGCCAGTCCCAGTAGGCCTATAAAAGGCCGCCTACTCCAGGTGATCGGGGGGCGTGGTCTGCTATTGAAGCGGAGCAGCAGCAGAGCCAAGGTGAAAGGCTCTGGCCCCAAGAGGCTTGAGGGAAGCCTGTACAGGACTGAGAGTATGTGTTTGGTGGGGCTGGATGTTAGATCCAGGCCCACGGTAGAGAGGGTCTCTCCAGAGTTATAGTTAGAGGCCAGACGGCTGAGGGTTTATGTTTATGGTTTTGTTTATGTGATTACTGTACCTGTACCATGTGCTCGGTGAAATAAAGCTGGCTAAAGCCAGATTCTAACGGAACCCTGTGTTGGAGTGCCATTATCCGTTCTACCAAGGACGACGATCCCCGAAGCTAAGCGTGATTCCCCCAGGACGGTCCAAGACGGCGTCCGGACGCATGTGAGTCGTCACAATATATATATATGTATATATATGTGTGTATATATATATATGTGTGTGTATATATATATATATATATATATATATATATATACCCTCAGGCAGGCAGGTGTATAAATATGTCACCTCAGGTAGGCAGGTATATGTATGTCCCCTCAGTTAGGCAGGTATATATAGGTTTCCTCAGTTAGGCAGGAATATATAGGTTCCCTCAGTTAGGCAGGTATATACAGGCCCCTCAGGCAGGTATGTGTGTGTATATATATATATATATATATATATATATATATATATATATATATCTCGGTTCCCCAGTCAGGTGTGTGTGTATACATATATATATATATATATATATATATGGCCCTCAGGCAGGTGTATGTGTATGTATGTATATATATATATATATATATATATATATATATATATATATATGTCTCATCAGTTAGACAGGTAACCACCAATAAAAATAACAACAATAATACTTACCTTAACTCCTTCCCAGCTGAGCGCCTTCCTCTTCTGCCTGACACTGGCGGCGTAACGTCATCATGTCACCAGCGTGGGGACGCTCCTCTGGCAGCTCCTCAGCCACACAGCCTGTACAGAGTGACAGCTGTGTGGCCAAGGAGGGGCAGCGACGTGATGAAGTCACTTGATCGTGCCGCTGCCCAGTTCATCTTTACGGGCCGTGGCAGGCCCCGCTGCGCTAGACCCATGGCCCACTGTAGGATCCATCGATCCTCCAGTGGGCCAGTCCAACACTGATAAGGATGCTGCTGAAAATCTTTCTCTACAGGACAGAAAGTGTCAGACTATTATCAGGCCTAGTTGCCTGAAAACTGTGTTACTTAAGAATTATTAAAAAATATTGAAAGTGATATTGAAAATTAAAAAAAAACAACATTTTTTAAGCATTTTTGGTTAGTATAAAAACGTGAGTTAAACAATAAGTCATTTTTTGATGACACATTTCCTTTAAAAAACATACTTCCACTCTCCTTGGACACAGGAAAGATTAGCATAACTCGCCTTTCTCAGAGAGTTAGGTAACCATAATAACAAATGCCACCATTAAGTAATTCTGCCCCAAGGAAGCAAACTGTGAAATGTTGGTTGGTTGATATTTGTTTATATGTCTCTTTCATGTAGTATTATATTTCCAGCTATGTTCTTTTAGTAACTGTGCCCTGTATTTATGGTTTGGATAGTATCAGAATTGCTCAAGGGTGACATTTATTATTATGGTTATCTAACGCTTGTTATGAGAAGGGGGAGTTATGTTAATCTTTCCAGTGTCCATGGAGAGTGAAATCATGTTTTTTTAGTCCTGTCTTTATTCCCACTTCCATGTATCCGTAATGTTTTATGTCACTTTCTCATAAAGGTGTTTTTATAACTGATGTGGTGCTTTTTATGTGCGTACCTGTGTTATGCCCATATCATGAATTATATGCCCGGTAATATTACAGTGTTTTTATTTCTCTGTTCGCTTTTGAACTATTTATTTTGCAGCTCTCCTAGAATTTCCTGCTATGTTTGGCTTGTGTCACCCTTTGCACTGTGGGCGAATCCTGAATTTCCTTACTGCATGTGTTAGTTAGAATATTCATTAATGCAATTTAAACGTTAACAGTTCAAACCAAATTGAATTTGCCTCGTGGAGATGAGCAGGTCTATGAGGGTAATCAAATGCCTTTCACAAAGCCGATTGGATTTGGTACTAATAAATGGCCCCACTAGCTGCCTGCAGACCCTGGCTGTCCTCCTTCAAACTCTGAAGGAACCCTGAGCCCTTGCGGGCAAACAGCTTTAATTGTATTACACAAGATGACACAGACAGCAGCTCGGCAGCAGATAGACCCATGCCACAAAGTCACGCTGATAAAAACAGCATCGCCATAAGGGATTAAGTTTTGTTGTTTGTTTTGACAACGTGCAGGAAGTCAACAGTATATATATTTCTTACATGTAACCGTATCGATTCAACAGTATATACATTCCCTACATGTAACCGTACCCGATCAACATATACCCCTACATGTAACCGTATCGAGTCAACAGTATATACATTCCCTACATGTAACCGTATCGAGTCAACAGTATATACATCCCCTACATGTAACCGTATCGAGTCAACAGTATATACATTCCCTACATGTAACCGTATCGAGTCAGCGGTATATACATTCTCTACATGTAACCGTATCGGGTCAACAGTATATTCATTCCCTACATGTAACCGTATCGAGTCAACGGTATATACATTCCCTACATGTAACCGTATTGAGTCAACGGTATATACATTCCCTACATGTAACCGTATCGAGTCAACGGTATATACATTCTCTACATGTAACCGTATTGAGTCAACGGTATATTCATTCCCTACATGTAACCATATCAAGTCAACAGTACATATATTTAATATGGATATATAAAGGGAGTATCCTCATATGACTAATAGGACTTCCGGCCTATATATGATGTATGAGGAATGGTTTTAGGAAGCTGAACAGAGTTGAATGAACTCAAGAAATGCAGAAAAATACAGCCTTATCCAAAGATGAAAAGTAAACTAGAAAGCACTTTGCAAGGCTCTAGCACTATTTGGATTACTTTGTAAATAACATGATTAAAAATAATATGATGCAAGTAAAAATGGGGTCAAACATATAGAATGAGCATTGTCCTGGTGGTGCCCAGATACTCAATTGTCTGACACAAAGATAAAAGCAGAAGCACTAAAACCCATCCAAACATTGAATTCCTGGAACGTTTAAGCTGCACTAACTTTCCTATATGTATAAAACGGAAGATTTTAGTGCATACTTTGCTCAAATAGTGTATGCCTACCTACCACTTTATAGCATATATTTTAATAGTGTTTATTTTTGGAATTTCAGTAAACAAGGTAATAATGATATGAAAAAACAACATACCATTGAGTTACATAGCCACATGTATACAATGCATCACAAATAAAGTACTGAGAAGTACAAAGTCCAACCTGTAATAGCCAATAATGCAGATCAGGAGCATGTAGCAATAGCCCATCACTGAGCATAATAAAGCAAATGGGCAATATAAAACGAAAAGCCAAACCTTCTTATGAAACTCCATGTTGAATAAAAAATAAGATGTGGACAACATGACTTCTCCGGAAACAAAGAGCGAACAGGACCAACAAACGCTCATACACACATTCACACTTTAGCTTTGGTACTCAGCCACCAGCAGCTATACTGTGGAAAGAACGATCCAATTACCCCCTATGAGTTGAAACCTCGCCGGCCCCCCTCTCCTCCAGGGAGGCATATGTGGCCTTGAACATTGGCAAATCCCCATTTACCAATTGCAACCAATGAGATAAAGTAGAATGTTTCGGGAGCTTCCAGTTCAGCAAAACAGATTTCCTAGCATAGACGAGGAGGAGCCGATATAGAACTCGCTCCTGCTTAGTTGGAACGATATCTTCAACCAACCTTAACAGACTATTGCCTGGAGCACAGACATTGGGAAGACCCAGGCTGAAGTTTAGGAACTCATGAACAGCAGACCAAAAGCCCTGAATCTCTGGGCATTCCCCTGCCATATGTAAAAGGGTTCCCACTCCCTGATGACATCTGGTACAAGTGTCAAAAGGTAACTTATGCATTTGTTTGAGACGAACTGGTGTCAGATATACTCTATGGAGCCACTTAGATTGGATCAGTTGATCCCGAGCACTGAGGACCGTAGCCCTCCACGAGGATTTCAGTTCCTCCAGTGCCTTTTCCTCTAGATCCGGGATGTCTCTTCTCCACCTTTCAAAAGATTTTGCTAAGTGCGTGGGTTTATTAGTCATCAGGACTATATGCAACAGAGAGATCGGACGATATAAAGTTTCTCTACTAGCTATAGACTCCACTGTGCCACATTCCAAAGTCAGTTTTAGACCCCAAAATTGAGCTTCACAAGCATGTCTTAATTTTAAGTAGCGGTAAAAAGCAGTCCTAGGCAGACCATATTCAGACTGTAGCACTGCAAAGGTTTTGAAAACATCTGAAAAAAGCTGAGTAAGATATTTAATCCATTTTTGAGGCCGGAATTCAAAATCTTGCACATGAAACAGATCATTTAGCCTAGAGTTCCTCCACAAGAGAATATACGGGGACCAGGAACTATGCGACTCCTCTAAATGATAAAATTGAACGAAGGAGTGTTGTGTAATGACAGATCTGGTATCTTCCCTCTCAATATGGCAGGTTCGCTAGGGCCTCATAGGAACCCACCAGGGCCGCCTCCAAAAAGACTGTGGGATTCCTTTGATCTACCCAGATCCACCAAGATGCAAAATATAGTTGTATGGCAGCATAGTAGTTATATCGATCCAGCATTGCCAGCCCTCCTCTCTCATAGAGTGCCTTTAGAGTCTCCCTATTTAACCGGGGCTGCTGACCACCCCAAAGGAAGGAAAATATGAACTTATCCAATAACTTGAAGGGGGACTTGGCAATCATATGAGGTGCTGCCCTATAAATATATAAAAGTTTCGGCAGAATTATCATTTTAAAGACGTTTATACCTCTCCACCAGCGTGAGTGGGAGACCTGCCCATGCTCTCAGTTTGAGAGTAATGTGTTGAACCATCGGCGTAACATTTAAGGCCACAAATTGTTGTAGATTTTTGTGGATAACCACCACCAAATAAGTAGATTGCTCCACTATCCTGAGAGCTGACTGCGAGGCAATATCCTGGTGAGGGACATCATCCACTAGGTACAAACTAGATTTTGCCCAGTTAACCCGGAGCCCCGAATAGCTGCCAAATTCATCCACAGTAAGCAATAGAACCTCCAGCGCCAGTCACGGAGTTTCTAAACATATCAGCATGTTGTCGACAAACAAAGAAAGTTATTCTGTAATAGCGGCTATCTCCCACCCTTCAATATTTGCATTATCATTATTCAGAGGCCCTACAATCAGTGCAAACAGTAGGGGAGCTAGAGGACAACCCTGCCGGGTACCCCGACTCAACGGAAATGGGCTAGAGATGCAACCATTAATCCGCACCCTAGCATTTGGCTTTAGGTATAACAAATGTAACCACTGCAAGAAATACTTAGGTACCCCCATACAATGGAGCACAGCCCACATAAGTGCCATTCAAACAAATCAAATGCCTTCTCATTGTCTAAGGAGGCACTATCTATTCCCTAGCATTAGACATGTGTTATCTGTAAGTTTGTATAAAGCCTCCTCAGGTTGATGTCGGTAGATTTCCCTGGCATGAAACCCAATTGGTCCGTGTACACCAGTGACAAAATCACTGCATTTAGTCTCATGGCTGGCACCTTAGCCAACATTTTTGCATCTAACTTCAGCAAGGAGATGGGGCTATAGGAGCCACAAAGATCTGCTGGTTTCCCTGGCTTGTGAATCACCACTATCGCCGCTTCTGAAAAAGAGGGGGGTAATTCCCCACTTTCCAGCGCATGAGCAAACAAGGATTCTAATCGTGGACTACATTGCTCTGCATCCCATTTATACCATTCTGCAGGGAGCACATCAGGGCCAGGTGTTTTCTGGGTCGCCAATCTACCTATAGCTTTTTGTATCTCTTCCTCAGTGATGGTAAGTGCCAAACCATGCCGATCATCCTCAGATAAGCGAGGTAGGGACATGTATTCCTTACATCTCTTCATGAGTGTGTTGTAAGTAATTTGTAAGGACACTTGTTTGATTCTGCTATTAAAGGGGTTTTGCCACAAAGTGAGTTCCTTAACTCTTATCTGCTCAGGAGAGAATATAAACAAACCATGCTGAGTCACGGGGGAGAGGGAGAGGAGTGAGCAGAGAGTGAGGAAGCAGGGAGCATCTCTAAAGTTTACTCAAATAATAACATTACTACCAGTGGATTGTCTATACAGCAGACAGACTCATACACTGCACTTTCTCCCCAGCTCGTTGCAAGCTCCTTCATGGTCCCTGTCATCAGATAAGAAGTGCAAACACGCAAGCGGGCCAGATCAGCTCCTGTCGGTGTCCTGGCTGTGTCTAATGTAAACTTTCAGGAAACTAAGAGGGACTGAGCAATGCTGTAGCTCTCACAGGCTTCACTTTTTGTAATCACATATATTTAGAAAAGTGATTAAATACCCATTTTGGAGGTTCCCACGTCAACATTACATCGTAGAAGAACCCCTTTAAGTGTAGGGTGCTTTCACACGGAGCGTTTTTTGGGTGTGTTTTTTGTTCAGAAATGTACAGCATTAATTGCTGTGTCTTTCTGCACAAAAAACGCATCCAAAAATGCACCAAAAAAATGCTCTATGTGAAAGCATTCATAATAATTCACTTGATTTTGGAAACTGTATTATTCATTACCTAATTAACAGTATTATAATCTAATCTACTTCCATGTAGATGTATTTTCTGGTTAACTACATTTTTCTTTCCCTATACCAGGATTATGCTCAATAATAGTGCCTACTCTTTTTCATCCTTATAGGTAATAGGAACTGGGTTATTTTGGAATTCACATCTCTATTTAGGGTTCATTTTTTAAAAAAATTATATTTGATGTTCTTGTTACATGTCATAATCTACAACCCAAATCCAAAAAAAAAAAAAAGTTATCAGCACAATTTCTGGACCTAGCTTTTCCACAGACTGGTAACCTTTCAACCTTACATTTATCCACATTGAACCCCATTTGCCAAGTGGATGCCCAAGCACTCATTGGGCGACATGTATGAATCTCGCCACGTCGGAGCGCATGTTTTCGCCAGTTTTCTGGCGAAATTTGCGCCTCATGTATGTTGGCGCCGAGGTGCGATATAGAGAATTGCCGGGAAATACAGTAATTCAAATTCTGTAAGCTCTTCTCATTGGTCGGCAGTAACCAACCAATCAAAATAGGCAGGGCCGCCATCAGAAATTTTGGGGCCCCATACAACTGGAGCATCTGGGCCCCCCCCCCGCCATCTCCCGGCCCCGCCCCCATTTTCCGGGCCCCTGCCCCTTCCCCTACCCCTTTCATCTCCCGACCCACCATCATCGCCACCCCAGAAAAAGAAAAAAATGACTGACAAACCAGTATACCCAGCCCAATATTGCCAAGCAACAATATAAAAATCCCTAAATAATACCGTCACCATCAAAAACCATATGCTGACTAGCACCACCATAGTGTTATTGACTAAACCAGTATACCAAGACCAATATCAAAAAAACATTATCCAAGCACCTAATAATACAAACAAATCATCACCAAATATCTCCCCACCATAACAATACTGAATAATACCGCCATACTTTTAGTTATTTTAAACCATTACATCAAGACCATATTTCCTCCATAGAGTGACCCTATAGTCAGGGCTGTGGAATCAGGGCTGTGGAGTTGGAGTCGGTGGCTATTTTGCAGGGACCGTAAAAGGGACCGACTCCGACTCCAAAATATATAATAATTTGGTCCAGTTAGTTCGATGCAAAGAGCAAGAGGAATTGGGTCCGGCCGGTGCTACTGCTCCCATATCTTCAGCCTCATCCCATGAGGAGTGTAATTGATGACATGAAGCAGGCAAAGGGCTGCCCCAGGGGAGAAGACCCGCTCCCAGGGCAAACTGATTTAAAGCAAAATGTTTAAACCTGCTTTCAAAGAAGTAGAAGATCAACCATTCATCAGACCTGACTGTGGCTGCGGCAATTCCTTTATACCCTGACATTGTTGAGATGTTGCCCTGTGGTCACCGCTTTTCCCCCAAGTTAGTGTAGAGAGGCCGTTCTCTAGCCTGGAAATAATGAGATCAGATGTGAGGTCATGTATGCAGGATCTGATGGCGGCAATACCATTTCTCAAACAAAATTCTGCTTAGTTATAGTTTTGCTCCTAAAAATCAAAGTTTTTAAATTTTTTTATTATTTTGTTAGTATTTGGTAATTCCACCTTTTGGTTTTCCAATACTGCCTGAATCCTTTGGGTTCTGGATCAGATTTAAGCATATCTTGCCCAAAATCTGATCCCAGGTCTCTTCTACACATTCCCAATGTTGGTGCAGACTGGAGTTGGATAAAAATACAGCTTTATCTTCAAACTCTACCCACAAGTGTTCCAAGGATCAAAACATTGTTACCCTTTTGTTTGTTGTGTCGTTCTTCCTAAATAGCTTGATTATTGTATCAAAAGGTGATAAACAGCCTGATGTTACCATTTTACTACAGTAAAGTTATCACTTAAACATGCGCCGTGTATGAGGGAGTCAGGAGTCGGAGGTTTGGGAAATTGAGGAGTCGGAGTCAGGGCTTCGGCTTGCCGACTCCACAACCCTGCCTATAGTGGTAGATACCAGGTACAAAGGAGCTCTGCATATAGTTTACTTACATTTAGGGCCTCACAGGTGGCGTCTTGTCTGAGGAGTCGTTCACTTTCTCTTTTGTTCTCTATTCGGTCCAGACCTCCATGATGCTTCCTCGTTCACCACTCGTCCTGCAGAATTTACAACACAAACCCCCTGAGACACCTCACTTTATCATTTTCCCCAATGGGGTGCCTCCTCCCCATTGTACAAACTCCCCCTCCACAATGGCAATAATTACTCCTGGTAATTATGGGCCCCCCAGTATGGGAAGCAGGTAGATTCAAGCCCCCCCCGTCAGTATGTAGGTAAAATGGGGTCCCCGGGTGGTAGCTAGGTAGGTTAGGGAGAAGTAGGTAGCTTAGAGCCCGGGGTAGGTAACTTAGGGCCCCCCTGTAGGTTAGAATAGTGGCCCCCATGTAGGCAGAATAGCTCCCCTGTAGTTTAGGGGCCTCTGTAGTTTAAAAGAGCCCTCCCCCAGTAGTTTAGGGCTCTGTAAAACAGAATAGTCCACTCCTGTAGTTTTAGGGACCCCCGTAGTCAGAATAGCGACCCCCCCTAGTTTAGAGGCCCTGTAGTTTTAGGGTCTCCCCTGTAGTATTAGGGCCCCCCCCATAGTTTTTAGGGCCACCTTCACGTATTAGGGCCCCCCCAACAGTATTAGGGCCACTTCCACAGTAATTTTGGCCCACCTTCATAGTATTTTGGGCCACCTTCAAAATATTAGGGCCCCTTTCCACAAGTATTTGGGCCCCCTCCACAGTATAAGGGCCACCTGCATAGTATTAGGGCCCCCTCCACAGTATTAGGGCCCCCTTACGTATTAGGGCCACCTTCATAGTATTAGGGCCCCCTCCACAGTATTAGGGCCACCTTCATAGTTTAGGGCCCTTCCACAGTATTGGGCCCCCCCACGTATTAGGGCCCCCTCCACAGTATAAGGGCCCCCTCCACAGTATTAGGGCCTCCTCCAAAGGATTAGGGCCCCCTCCATAGGATTAGGGCCCCCACCATAGGATTAGGGCCCCCTCCATAGGATTAGGGCTCCCTCCACAGTATTAGGGCCCCCTCCATAGGATTAAGGCTCCCTCCATAGAATTAGGGCTCCCTCCACAGTATTAGGGCCCCCTCCATAGGATTAGGGCCCCTCCATAGGGGTTAGGGCTCCCTCACAGTATTAGGGCCTCCTCCATAGGATTAGGGCCCCGTCCATAGTATTAGGGCCCGCGGCCCGCTCCCCAGCCCCACAGTGTATAAGTACTTACCTGGCCGCGGCGCTCCCCCGGCGTCTCCAGGCCCAAGCCTGCTGCTTTAGGCTTGGGGCCGAGGACAGGAAGTCTGGCAGGCGGCGCGGTGACGTCACTTACGCCGCGCCGCCTGCAGAGCGATGTACGACAGGGGCAGGGAGCGCACAGCTCTCCCTACTCCGCCGTTCATCTTAATTGTAATGCGGGTCGCACGGAGTGCCCTACAATTAAGAGGGAGCCTCTGTGAAGGCCAGAGGGGGCGGAGTCTGCCGGCGGCGGCGGGCCCCCCCTGGCTTCACAGATCGCCCGGGCCCGGTATGGCAGTACCGGTTGTACTGCCCTATCGGCAGCCCTGAAAATAGGAGCGACAGTGACCCATTATTAGCTATGGAGAAGTATGGACCAATCAAATTCAAAGGTGGGACAGTTCAAAATAAAGTAAAAAGGTAGAAAAGAGCTGAATTGTTGAGCCCAGGCGGCAGATATGAATCCACCAATCATATGTAGTGCGTCTATTTTGAGTGGAGAAAGAAGGGCGTGATAGAAGGGCGCCCTAAAAGTTATTACTGCCTATGGGAAATATTCTAGTATTGTGATTGGTTGGGGGGAAAAGGGGCTCGTCTGCCCTTTGCCAATCAGCGGGTGAGCTACTTATCTCATAGAATTCTATGGGGGAAAAAAAATGTAGAGCGAGCTCTGTTGTGATTGGCTAAGTTAAAAGAGGCGCGGTTATTTGGACCAATGGGAGAGCAAGCGGCGCTCTTATGGGTTTTCTAATGCAATCTATAATAAAACTGTACATGGCAGAAATAAAATGATAAGACTCACGAAGTTGTACCGATCTGTATATAAAATGAATAATAATATGGGGGTAACAAAAAAAAAATATTAATTCAATAAATTCATTTTTTTTCTTTATTTTGTTACACCCTATATTGATCATTGGCTAACGAAAATAAAGAAATAAAAATGAATTTATTGAATTAATATTTTTTTTCGTTACCCCCATATTGTTGTTCATTTTATATAGAGATCGGCACAACTTCTGTAGTCTTATCATTTTATTTCTGCCATGTACAGTTTTATTATAGATTGCATTAGAAAACCCATTGGTCCAAATAACCACGCCTCTTTTAACTTAGCCAATCACAAACAGAGCTCGCTCTGCATTTCTTTTCCCCATAGAACTCTATGAGAGCGTAGCTCACCCGCTGATTGGCTAAGCAGGACGAACCCCTCTTCCCCCCAACCAATCACAGTACTAGAATATTTCCCATAGGCAGTAATAACTTTTAGGGCGCCCTTCTATCAAGCATTGGATTACCGTAATTGCTGCCGCGGATTGGCACCGTACTGCAGCGCAAATCCGGCGCGCAGTGCGGCGCCAATCCGCGGCAGAATAAGCCGTGTGAACGAGGTCTTACTCTGGTTTTTTAACTCAGCACTCTGTTCTCTCAAGCACTCAGTTTGAGCCAAGCAATGGAGCCACCAATGGAGCCACCAATAGAGTCCATTGTTGGGACAATGTACATTCTTAACACACATTTTTTGGATCTTGTAGGGCTACATAGGGGAAATAAGTATTAGGGATAGGTTCTGGGCGGAGCAATCCTTTCTGCGATGAGGACCCCGCTTTTTGTTATGCAGGGCCTTGGATAGCTCTTGTTCAGGGTTTGTGTAGGGATAGAAGTTGTATCTCTTCTAACAATTTTCCCACCACTTGACAAGATTTCTACTCTTTTTTTGTGGTTATGTAATATACATTCATCTACTCTTTGGTGTCACCAGGACCATATATTTTTAATCATTTCTAATAAAGGTAAATTTTTATTGATAAATTAGTCCTCCAGAGTATTTTAGGTTGTTTTTTAACCAATTAATATTGTATGTTGAGGGACCACTGTGTGATGGATTAATTTATGTTTAATCCATTATCTAGAAGGATCACTTAAGTTTGGCTATTCACTATTTATTCATACATTTTTGTAGTATTAGGGTAACTTGACACTGCTGATTTTTAGTGCTGAAAATTTCAGTGCTCCATCAGCATGGAAACCACACTTAAAAACCGAACCAGTAAGCGTGGATTTTGGATGTTGAATTGACACTTTCAGGGCAGACAGGGCCGCCGATAGGGCAGTACAACTAGTACTGCTCTACCGGGCCCGGGCGGTCTGTGAAGCCAGGGGGGGCCCGCCGGCGGGGGCAGGCACCGCCCCCTTGCTTCACAGAGGGTATCTTAATTGTATGCAGGTCCGTGCGAAGCGCATACAATTAAGATGAACGGCGGGGCAGGGAGAGCTGTGCGCTCCCTGCCCCTGCCGTACATCACTCTGCAGGCGGCGCGGCGGAAGTGACGTCATCGCGCCGCCTGCCGAGCTTCCAGTTCTCAGCCCCAAGCCTAAAGCAGCAGGCTTGGGGCCGGGAGCGGACGATTTTCAGCCTCCAGTACACTATGTGAGGATTCAGCATGAAATCCCCTTCAAAAATTGACATGTCCGTTCTTTTTCAGCACTAAAAAGAAATCTGCTGCAAGGAAAATCAGCGCTGCCTGGACTACGATACGAACAATGTGAGGCGGATTGCAGTCAGCTCTGAATCCACATCAGAATCAGTGTCCAAATCCATTGTGTAAACATACCCTTACATTGGATCTTTGCCCCACTGTATTATGACTATTTATTTTTAATTACGTTTACGCTTTTCCTGTGATGTTTGAGGCATAGGATATGTTCACACGGCTTATTTGGACGCTGTTTGGATGCTGATTTTTCAGCACTCAAAACAGCATCAAAACCTCGCCTGAAACACAGTTCTTCAGAAGAGGTCTTAGACGCGTTTCTCAGTGTTTCTCTTTTGACAAGTTTTTGAACGAGGTTTTCAACACGTTCAACACGTTTTCACCCATACAAATTTATAGCCAGAGCAAAAACCATGCTGAAAAAGGCTCCAAAAATGCATCAGAAAAGCGTCTAAAAACGTGCTGACGAGATTTTAAAGCTTTCCATTGATTTCTATGGGGATTTTCAGCACTGAAAACGCTTCAAGGATTGACATGACACTTCTTTTTCAGCGTCCAAAACAGCTTCCAAACAAGTGTCTAAAATGCTCATATAAACCTCGTTGTGTGTGACAAACAACACTGTTTTACATAGGAATCAATTAAAATGAATTGGGGGGGGGGGGGCGTTTTTTATGCTGTTTTGGGAGCGGAAACGTTCCGGAAACAGCGTCAAAATCATCCATGTGAACATTCCCATAGGTTAAATTCTATAAGGTGAAACGTAAATATTTATTTAATTATTCCCATAGTTTAAGAAAACTAGCATATACTTTTGAAGCACATTTACTATAGTGATATCAAAGCAAAGCTTTATTGTTCACATGGCAGAATGTCATGGATTTCGGCACAGATCTAGGAGCACTCTGTGCTGAAATCTATATGCCGTTCGGAATCCACATCTGAATTGATCGTAATGGGTGCACACTGGTATTGCAAACACAATACAGTATCAGCAGCACACTACTAGTACTAAAAAACAGCCAAAGGGAACATAGGAATATTTTGGAAAAGCATTTCTGCTACTTTTAAATAAATTAAAATTTGAGATTATTAATGTAAATAATTGATTAAAACTATAAAAGCCCTTCTGCCCTGACAAGGCGACCTCAATACATATAGGAACCTATTTTAATGTTATCTCTCTTGGTGTCTGATCAGAACTCCACCTTTCAGGGAGAGAAGATTCCAACTATAAACTGCTCTGATTAAAAAGAATGTGCAGATGGGTGGAGTGAAAAAACAAAATGGGAGCCAGCCACTCCCCATACAGACAGTCTAAAAACAAAGTTTGGTCTGCACATCTTAAATGATTTTTTTTTTTAGAAAAATAAGCATAGGTGTATGCTGGTGTGACAGCAAAAAGCAGTGCAAACACAATACAATATCAGCAATTTCAATTGGGTTGAGGTCTGGACTTTGACTGGGTCAATGCAGCACCTTGATTCTTTTTTAGCCATTCTGTTGTGGATTTGCTGGTGTGTTTGGGATCACGGTCCCGCCAAAATGGAGATATTGGAAGTATGGCCGCATATTTGATATACAGGGGATTTCATGATCAACTCAATAACTGAAAGGTGCTTGCACCCTGTGTCTGCAAACTAAACCAAAATCATCCCCCCTCCACATCTGTACTTGACAGTAAGTATGAGTACTGTATTTTCCAAAATGTGACACTGTACCTTATGACCAAACATCTCCACTTTGTCCTTGTCTGAACAAAGGACATTCTTCCAGAAGTCCAGTACATTCAGATACCAATTTGCAAACTTAAAGGGGTTCTACCACAAAAGGAAAAGATGGCCAAAACTTACAGCACAGATTGGATAGCTGGCGATGCTTACGAAGTTACTCTACAGTCTGTTCTATGGGAGCTCTGAGTACAGTCGAGTGGTGTGTCTGGCTCTGCTCGGAAAACTCCCATGGAACAGAATGGAAGGCTGTGTACAAGCATGACTGGCTTTTCAGTCTGCGCTGT
The DNA here is from genome assembly GCA_025379985.1 of Phyllomedusa bahiana. Taxonomy (NCBI): domain Eukaryota; kingdom Metazoa; phylum Chordata; class Amphibia; order Anura; family Hylidae; genus Phyllomedusa; species Phyllomedusa bahiana. Next base: position 238,064 of record JAODAL010000682.1, read on the forward strand.
GACTTTTGGAGGCCCGTTCCTGAGATAGTTGCGCAAACCAGAGGTGGGACCGGCACCTCTCAGACAATGATGGCATGTCATCATAGGTGTAACTTTAGGGGGGTACGGAGGGGACTGGTCCCCCAACTTTTTTCTGGGTGAGGGACAGTCCCCCCACTTTTTAGCCACTTCAATAAAAAATAATCCATATGAAAGCATGAGAATACGGTAAGTGGGGAGAGCAGAGTACAGAGGAGGAAGAAGTTAACCCTTTGCCTCCTATACAGGGGCCTAACTACCAGGGTAGCAGACGTAGCAGCTGCCCCGGGGCCAATGCTCTTTGGGGGCCCGGGCCCCGGGGCAGCCGCTACCTTGTCTGCAACCCCGGTAATGCTGCTCCTGGGCTCGCCGGCAGTGAACTTAACAGTTCACTGCGGCAGGCGCTGAGCTGAGGGGCCCGGCGCATCCCGCCTCTCAACGCCCGGGCTCTGCGGCCCGAGCGTTCAGAGGCAGCGCTGCCCCGCCAGCTCTCAGTGATCACGTGGGCGGCGCGATTACATCACATGATTCCGCCGCCCGCACTGAGCACAGCGGCCGGAGCGCGGCGCAGCGCATCGAGGGAGCGTGGATGGAGGGAAGTAAACTATTTCTTATTTTTCCTGCCTGCCTGTATAGCCCACCTGCCTGCCTGCCTATATACCCCTGCCTGCCTATATACCCCTGCCTGTCTATATACCCCTGAGTGTCTATATACCCCTGCCTGCCTATATACCCCTGCCTACCTGCCTATATAACCCTGCCTACCTATATATATAGTCCACCCTGCCTGCCTATATACCCATGCCTGCCTATATAGCCCCTCAGCCTGCCTATATAACCCCCCCTAAGCCTGCCTATGTAGCCCCCCTTAGCCTGCCTATGTAGCCCCCAAGCCTGCCTATATAGCACCCCTTAAGCCTGCTTGTATAGCCCCTATAGCCCCCTAAAGCCTGCTTGTATAGCCCCTATAGCCTCCCTAAAGCTTGCCTACCTATATAGCCCCCTGAAACCTTCCTGTCTACTTATATGGGGCCCCTATAGCTACCTAAACCCTGCCTACCTACCTATATGGCCCCTATAGCCCACCTAACCCCTGTCTACCTGTATGGCTCCCTATAGTTACCTAAACCCTGCCTGTCTACCTATTTAGCCCCCTATAGCTACCTAAACTCTACATGCCTACCTATATGGCCCCTATAGCCTACCTAAAGTCTGCCTGCCTATTTGGGTCCCCCTATAGCCTATTTACCTACCTGTCTACCTATGTGGGCCCCACCTATAGCCTAGCTACCTGGGGCCCACCTACAGCCTACCTGTGGTCCACCTACTGCATACCTACCTACCTGGGGCCTAAATACTGCCTACCTAGTGCCAATCTACCTACCTGTAGCCTACCTACCTAATTGAGACCTGCCTGACTACTGCCTACCTACCTAGGATCTACCTACCTGGGGCCTATGTACTACCTACCTACCTCAAGTCTACTAACCTACCTACCTAGGGCCTACCAACCTATCTAATGAGGGTCTACCTGCTTATATGATTCGGTGGGGTACAGGCCATAGCTGTAACACAATCTCCAGGGGGTGAATCCTCTGTTCCTCCCCTCTAGGAGACTGGACCTTTAAGCTATGGCAGGGAGTGAGGTGCTGAAAAAGTGAGGATTCTAAGATATTTATGTCCAAATCTGCAGGGACGAGTGGCCGGGACAAGTCATCATGAAGGTCGGGACTGGATGCAGAACACAAGGGAAAGTCAACGACTCGGTAGAGAAACGTCACCTGTGAGTCACAAGATGTAACTGCACTGTAATCACTTACATGTCTGCAGAGCCTGTGTACACTGGTGTCTACCACTATATGGTCACTGTATGGAGGTAATATACAGTCTGTAGAGCCTGTGTACACTGATAGCTACCACTATATGGTCACTGTATGGAGGTTACATACAGTTTGTAGGACACCTGTGTACACTGGAATCTACCACTATATGGCAGTAATATTGTCTTTATTCATTTATAGTATAGGGGTATTAGTCAATATGTAATGGTAATTTGTGGTCTTGTTCTGGCAGTCTAATCCGGTCCATATGTAGTAGCGTTATTGGTAATGTTAATATGGGTATAGTGGGAGTTGTTTGATAGCAGAATGATGGTGATATCTATGGTGAGGTAATCATTCCTTGTATTATCTAGTGACTGCATTACTTAAGAGGTCCCGGTAAATGTTCGCGGTTGGGAAAGCGGGGTGGAGGGGGGGGAGGGTCCATCCAAAAGTTTGCTTTGGGGCCCAGGCTTCCCTAGTTACGCCCCTGCTCCTATATTTCTGTGCAGAGTAGGGGGCAGAGTAGGTAGCAGCCTCAAGTATCAGTGCAGAGTGAGAGCAGGGCTGATTGGTAGAGCAGGAGTCGTCAGGGGCTGCTTCACCATTCAGAACGCTGCTCACAGTCCAGCACACTCTGTATCTGGGGCTGTATCTTTCCCTCCCGTTGTATACCACTTTTCCTATGCTCAGCCCTCATCAAAGAAGAGAAGCTCCTGCTGAATGCCAACTGAACCAGTCTATAGGAGACAGGTTAAGAGGGGACAAGGGTGCAAGGCGTTGGGTGTGCATGTGAGTAGGGTATGTACTGTATATGTGAGATGTGTATATACTGTATGTACAGCCATGTGTTTAGCCATGTCACTTCTTCCCTGCACTTATGCAATGGGGAAAATGAAAGTGAATAGGGCTGGCCCGGCAGTATTTTAGAAGTATGGACTGGCCAGCGTGTACTTATAAAACACCCAGCATATAGCAGAGCGCACAGTATGCCCTGCTATACGCCGTGTGAACATATCTTAAGGGTACATTGATGCAGAAGATATGAATGCTGATTCTGGGATGGATTCAGTGCTGAATCTGCCTCAGAACAGGCGTCCAATCTGGCAGGAAACTGATTTACATTATATCCTATCCATTTAGACGACACTGATTTTACTTGAGTATTTTCAGCGTGTTCTGTCAGCGCCTACACAGAATTCTTCAAGGTGTTTTAAGCACTAACAGCACTAATGGATTGGAGGGAGAAATCTGCCTTAGGCAGTCTGGGTTGTTTGCTCATTGGAATTCTGTGTTTCCAAGTGCAGAATTTCCAACAAGCAAACAACACTGTCAGTGCCGAAAAACCATCATGTGAACCCACCCTAAATGTGTAGTGTGTCGGTGTTCAATATATGTATATATACACACAGAATTTCTGGGGAACCTTGTCTAATGAAGATAGTCTCTGGGGTACAGTGTATAATGTAATAATAATCTCTGGGGTATGGTGTGATATAATCTGTTGTACAGTGTGTAATGTAATCTCTGGGGTATGGTGAATAATGCAGTAATATCTCATATGGTATGTAAAATAATCTCTGGGGTACAGTGGGTAATGTAGTAATCTCTAGGGAATAGTGAGTAATGTAATATCTGGGGTATGGTGAATAATGTAGTAATCTCTGGGGTAAGGTGTGTAATGTAATCTCTGGGTTACAGTGTGTAATGTAATCTCTGGGGTACAGTGTGTAATGTAATCTCTAGTGTATGGTGTGTAATGTAATATCTGGGGTACAATGTGTAATGTAATCTTTGGGGTACAGTGAGTAATGTAATTCATGTCTAGGGTTCAGTGTGTAATATACATTTTTGGGGTACAGTGAATTATATTATTTCTTGAGTACAATGTGCAATTCATAGCTAAGGTGCAGTTAGTAATGTAATTACTGTGGCTACCATGTGTTATATAATTATTTTCTGGGGTGCAGTGAGTGATGTCATTTCTGGTGTATGGTATGCAATAAAATAAGTTTCGAGGTACAGTATATGACATAAGTGATTCCTAGAGGTACAGTGAGATTGTGTTCTTTTATTTTCCTCATTCTGTTGTGTGTATAACAAATTTAATGGAGTATTGACGGGGTGATGGTAGGGGGGACGGAAGTTTAAGTGAAATTTGCTGCATTGCACAACATTTTTTATTTCCATCTAGAGGGGGAAATATTGTAGGTGGCTGGTTCGGTTTCATTGCCAGGGCTGCTTTATAGTCCCAGTCCGGCTCTAATCTTCAGTAATTAGAGAGCCCCTCATAACTTTACGGATTGCACCAAAAGTTTTGCCATAAGGACTCTGCCCGGACCTGTTGGGGGAGCTCACAACGCTCCCCCAGACCTCCTATCTGTGTTAGAGGGGGCCGCTTCACTGCAGGGAGAGCAGGGGAGAAATGGGAAGGGAGGGGAAATGAACGGGAAGGCGAGGGAAGGTGGGAGGGCTAGGCAGATAGGGGATGAGGAGGAAAATTGGTCCCCCCACTTTTTGAACCAAAGTTACGCCCCTGCATGTCGTAGTGCTATGCCATCACTGTTTATAGTGGTAGAACCCCTTTAAAGGGCTTTTGTCATGAGTGCACTTCAGTACTGCTGGTCTGCTCATAGCAAGTTACGAGCCAACCAGCTTAGAGAATGGAGAGATTGGTGCTTGTGGCCGTCCTCCCCATTCATTTCTATGGTCGTTCAGAATATAGCAGAGGTAGTGTGCTCAGCTTTATTCTGAACTCCCACAGAAATTAGTGGGAAGGACAGCTGCAAGTGCAGTCCTCTTCATTCTACGAGCTGGTCGGCTCATAGCTGGGGCATCCACTCCTGGGAATATTGTTAATGGTCTTGAATGATTGATAGACTGATGATTGATAGATTTCAATTGTTTGGAAATAGCCTTATAACCAACCTTTTTTAGATTAATAGGCAGCAACAATTGCTTTTCTGAGATCATTCCCTAATAGCTCAGTGTGTTATAAGGTTTATTCCCAAGCAAAAGGTCACTGGTACGAATTGAGAAGCAGCCATGAATAAGATTTCCCAGGAAAAGATAAACCGCATCATCGAGCTCATCAATAGTGGTCTCTTGCCCAAGAAAATTGTCAAACTGCATTATAGGAATGCCATGACAGCTGGAAGAATAAAAAATGAAGTACATCCATTCATTCCAAAGCCAAGAGCTGGACGTCCAGGCAAAATATCGAAGTCAACAAGTTGACTCTTCACAAGGTCTATTAGTTCAGGCACGACAAACACGGCAGTGGAGGTAGCTCAAATGCTTCATAATAGTGAGATCACAGAGGTCCATGCAAGCATCGTGCAATGGGCATTAAACAAGTCTGGAATGGTGGCTCGAAAAAAGTGAAGAAGCTTCGACTTCAATCTTGTCATAAGATGCATCGACTCGAGTTTGCAAAAAAGTATGAAAAAGTGGACAGTGGGAGATAGGAAACAGGTGGTTTGGAGCGATGAGATGAAAGTCAATAGACCGGGCTATGATGGGGGCAAATGGTTCTGAAAGAATCAAGGGAAAAGTTGGCTAATGGATAGAGAAATTGAAGGAACTGTCAAGTTCAGTGGAGGAAGCCTGATAATATGGGGTTGTTTCCCAGCCAAAGTCATTGGCTACTTTGATCGATGGTGGTCTCCATGCTGAGCTATATGTAAGTATCCTACTTCGTTGTAACACTCAAGTACTATAGGTATTAAAAGGACGACAGTGTTCCAGCAGGCCAACGACCTGAATCATTAGTCGAGATTACCGAAGAAATGATTCAGTGACAAAGAAGTAGAGTTGCTGGATTGGCCCCCAGAGTGTCCAAACCTCAGCCAAATCGAACACTTCTGGGGAGAGTTGAAGAAACCAAGTGAATTGACCAAGTTCAGTGGAGGAAGCCTGATGATATAGCGTTGTTTCCCAGTAAAAGGCATTGGATACTTTACCAAGATCGATGGTGGTCTCCATGCTGAGCTATATGCGAGTATCCTACAAGGTGAGTTACTTCATGCACTCGAGTACTATGGGTATTAAAATGACAACAGAGTATTCCAGCAAGATGACCATGTTACGACCATGGATGTTACCACTTCCTGTAAACATTTAAAATGTATTTTTTTTTTAAATAATTTTTAATAAAAAGTTTAAAAAAGTACAATGTCTTTTTCCCCTAGAATGAGAGGTTTCAACATCAGAAATTATGAAGAAGGTTGCTCTGTAACAAAAACCTCTGAGTTATTTACAAGGAAGCTACAACAGATACAAAGAGTAGAAAAACACTTCTTGATGGATCACATAGTCAGCTGCAAAAACACTATTCCTTGAAATGGTCACCATCCTAGCTATGGAAAAATGTTCACCAAGTCGTGAAACCCACTAGCCCACTCTGCTAACAAACACTGTTCGATCTCTGTAAATGTACAGCAAGCCTTAATAAATATCAATGTCTGCAATTTTTTTTCACATGGAGGAATTCAATGACACACCTTCGCTTTATACACAAAACACGTAGTATATATCAGCTCACCAGTCCTCCACAATGTTCGGCAATAGCAGAGCCAACTCCCCATAGAATCCAGGAAAACAAAATGACCAGTTTTCCTCCAAACAAGGATCCAATTAAGACATTGCTTTATTTGAATTTCTTTATAAAAAAAAGTAATAAATCCTTATTTCCAAGTGATACAAGACAAGTTAAAAAATCAGTGCCATAACTTAATTTGAGTCTACATGACCGACGCGTTTCGGATATTATGTATCCTTACTCATAGTCTCATAGTCTATGAGAGTTTTCCTGGATCCGCTTTATACACACACCCAAGTCAGCGCCGTTGTGTCAGTCTGCCCCAATGCCACCATCAGTCGCTGGGCAACAAAATGTAATGGATATTGCCAGGAATATTCAAACTTTCTTGCCATATCACCAACATCCACTTCTGGCGACATGGGTCAATATAAGAGGCGTTTGTTTTGTAGTGTCCCTTATATCAAAAAAAGAGGCTGATTAAGGTTTGATCTAAATCTGTTGTTACATATGACTAAAATGACCAGTCTATGGGATGTGAGAGTAGATTGTAAGCCTTTGTGGGCACAGTCCTTTCTCATGTACACTTGTTAGTCAATTAGTGTTGCCATTGTACTTTGTTTAGACTTAGGTATGTAACTCCCCTCAAATGTACAGCACCTTGAAATTAATGGCGTTTTAAAATAAATAGTAATAATATTACGAATCTGTTAGACAGGGAGTTCACATAACTTGAGGCAGGCCCGGACTGCCCATAGGGTCCGGGCCGCAGGGACGGCTCGGAGCGCCCGCCGAGGGGGCCAGTGTCCCCCCAGCGGGTCCCGATTGCCGGCGCATGGCGCAGCTTCAGGGTCCACAACGGTTGCATATGCGACCGGACCCCTGTGCCCGGCACACAGCTGCACGGCCGGGTCACAGACCCAGTAATGCAGCCATCACGGCCGCTGCCTGCACCACGCGGTGCAAGCAGCGGCCGAGGCAGAACAGCTGGACCTTCTGATCCCGGCCGTTCAGCTCCCAGGTGGCCGTGCAGCAGGGGCACGAAGTGATGATGTCATCGCGCCCCTGCTCTGCGGCCTGCACTCTGCTGCCAGCGGCCTCCGGACGAGGAGAAGAGGAAGCAGAGACAACAGGTAAGTATTATTTTTATTTATTGATTTTTTTAAACTATTTACTGGCCCTGCCTGCCTGACTATATACTTGCCCTGCCTGCATGCCTATATCCTGCCCCCCTGCCTGCCTATATACTTGCCCTGCCTATATACTGGCCATGCCTGCCTGCCTATATACTTGCCCTGCCTATATACTTGCCCGGCCTGCCTATATACTTGCCCTGCCTGCCTGCCTATATACTTGCCCTGCCTATACACTTGCCCTGCCTGCCTGCCTATATACGTGCACTGCCTGCCTGCCTATATACTTGCCCTGCCTGTCTATATACTTTCCCTGCCTATATACTTGCCCTGCCTGCCTATATACTGGCCCTGTCTGCCTGACTATATACTTGCCCTGCCTGTCTGCCTATATAATTACCCTGCCTATATACTGGCCCTGCCTGCCTATATACTGGCCCTGCCTACCTATAAGTGGCCCTGCCTATATTCTGGCCCTGCCTACCTATATACTGGTCCTTCCTGTCTGCCTGTATACTGGCCCTGCCTGCCTATATACTGGTCCTTCCTGTCTGCCTATGCACTGGCCCTGCCTGCCTATATACTGGCCCTGCCTGCCTACATACTGGCCCTGCCTGCCTACATACTGGCCCTGCCTGCTTATATACTGGCCCTGGCTGGCTACATACTAGCCATGACTGCTAATTAGTGGCCCTGGCTGCTAATTACTGCCTCTGGCCCTACCTGGCTAATTACTGGGGGCAGCCCTAGCTACCTGGTTGATTACTGGGGGCAGCCCCAGCTAACTGGCTAATTACTGGGGGCAGCCCCAGCTACCTGAATTATTACTGGGGGCAGCCCCAGCTATCTGGCTAGTTGCTGGGGGCAGCCCCAGCTACCTGGCTAATTACTGGGGCTATCCTATCTACCTGGCTAATTACAGGGGTAGGCCCAGTCTACCTACCAAATTAATGGAGGAAGGCCCTGTTTAGCTACCTAATGGGGGTCTACCTATTTACATGCCACTTATCTGACATTTTTTCATTTCTAATTTTTAGGATCTAACATAAGCTGTTTGGGGTACAATTACTAACGTTATACTGTGTGGGGCAGCAAAGGGGGCACTATTACTATTTGGGGCTCTATGGATAGGGAGCTTGTGCAGATTTGGGAATTGATAGGAAAGTGCTGGAAAAGAGAGGAGTCTAAGATGTATTTGTGGTAAATTCTACAGGGACAAGTAGTGACCGGGAGAAAAAGACATTGCATGCTGTACCGGACAGAGAAAAAATGGAAAGGAATGACTCATCAGGGAAGGCATCATGGAGGTTTGGGCCAGATGGAGAAGAAAAAGAGAAGAGAACAACTCCCATCAGAGATGACGTCTCCTGTGAGTCCCTGCTGTCAGGGGTCATTTTACTTCTGTGTTGAATCAGTGCTGTGTTCATGTGATGGTGACCTGACTACTGGGGATGTGATTGGTTGTAGGTTATGTTGGTGCTTATGTAGTGTCAGTGTAGGCTTGTCCCTGATTGTAAGGCGCACACCTGACTCTGTGATGAAGGGTTTCTCTGCACCACTGTTTCTTTCTTGCTTGTGTTTAGGGGGCTTTCACACGGAGCGGTTTTTGGTGCATTTTTTGATGCGTTTTTTTTTTGTGCAGATATTTACAGCATTAACTGATCTGCCTTTCTGCACAAAAATGCACCAAAAACACATAAAAAAACGCACCAAAAATTCTCTGTGTGAAAGCAGCTTTATAGTGCAGTTTATTTTAGAAAGTGGCGAGGTGCGAGAACGAGGGGAATTTTTTAAGCGGATATTGTATGTGGGCTGGTGGGGGATTTGTGCCAGGGCTGATTTTTATTCCCAGTCTGGAACTGATTTGAGGAACGTGACACGTTAAACAGTAATACTGGGAAGGAATAAAAACATTAAGATCCGATCTGGAATAGGACTGTGATGACATCTCCACACCATGTACATGCCACAAGGCACGCTGCACACATATAGACCACAGTCTGCAAGCAGAAGCACAGCAGGTCGGCCTCTGACCTCAGTGTCCCAGCTGAGCTTTGGGAGAGTGGTGGCCACTGCAGAGTTTCTGGAGTAGGGCGTGTGAAACTAAACAGACATGTCATATAGCTGATACGCTGGTGGGGGAAAGGGACATCCGGTCCTGCTGTGTACAGTGTGCACATAGTACAAGAGCAGGCAACATCTAGATCTGCAGAATTCCCAACCACTGATTTTTTTTCTGTACACAACACAACAAATAAAATGGGTGTAATTTACCTTTTCTTCCTGTATAATAACTGTTTAGCATGAAAGCAGGAACAGAGTATTCTAGCATTTCATCTCTGACTGTTTATTTGTCTGACGACAGTAATTATGGCTTCACAATTACAATGCAGACAAAGAACAGAAAGAGAACAATGTACTGTGCAATAGGCACCGCCATGGAGACTGATAAACAGTCTGCATCGTAACACTAAACTCTTTGTCTATCTTTTCTCAATTTACTGTGTAGTGAACAGTACTTATTGATGTATAGAAGCATTTACACTTAATGGGGTATCTTGGATTAGAAAAAGAGTCTATTTTTATAGAAACAGCGCCACTCTTGTGGCGATGGGCTGTGTCTGGTATTGCAGTTTCCCAATTTACTGCTGCAGTCACAGACAAACCAACATACAAGAGTTGTTTCTGGAAAATTAGCACTGTTTTTTTCTACTCTCCTTTTACTCCTACTGGTTACTAATGTGTTTCTCAATAGGACTGGTAATAGAAAGTCTTGAATACACGAGCATAACTGGCATTTATAGAGCCCCATAGCAAAATGAGATGGGCTCCCACCACCTGAAGACAGAAAACTAAAGCAACACCAGCATAAGCAGCAATATAATTTAAAGCGGTTGTCTCACTACACTGATTCATCTTACCTCAGTCCTGTTTTCTTGATTTCACTTTGAATTCAGGGGCGTGTTTACTGGCTTCCACTAGGCTGCAGTAGAAGCCAGGTCTGTATCTATAGCAACCAGTGCTGGCAGCCTATCAGGAAAGATTGAACAGGTCTGTAGCTATAGCAACCAGTGCTGGCAGCCTATCAAGATTGATCAAACAGGTCTGTAGCTATAGCGACCTGAGGAGCTGATGCAGCCTATGCAAGAGGGGATATCTCAGAATAGGTAGGACATTGTTAATGGACATATATTGCAAAGTGACTTGTTTTTGCAAGATCTTTAACATAAAAAGCAATCCTTGTAGTGAGACAAGCCCTTTAAGGTATATATAATAGCGCTATTTATCCAAATCCCACATAGTAGCACTACATAGCAGAAAACACCAACTTGTTATTCCGTATAAAACAGCACAATGGGCCTCATTTATCAAAACTGTCAAAAAGTAATACTGTCTTTGTTGTCCATAACAACCAGAGTGTAGGTTTAATTTACCAAGAGCATAAGAAATGAAAGCTGAGCTCCGATTACAGTAATGAAGCAAAGTCTTATAGAGAATAAGGCAAATGTAGCTCACCGAACTGCAGTAGTTTTCACCATAATGGTTGCTGCTTGTATCACCTGTAGCTCTCGCTTTGTTAATCCTGTTCCACACCACACGGTATACGGCAATAGCCAACAACTTAAAGTAGATCCAGCGGTAACGTGGACAAATCGCAGTTCTTTATTCAAGTAGGAATGTTGCAAAAAAGGTACAAAAACATATACAAAAAAAACGTTTTTATATGTTTTTGTACCTTTTTTGCAACATTAATAATTATATAAAGACCTGCGATTTTTCCATGTTACCGCTGGATAAATTTTTCCTTGTTTCTACTTTGAGCTCTGATTAGTTGCTTTGGAGAACAGAAAGAGTTTTAATGTCAGACAGTTTTCGTAAATGGGGCCTAACATTCTTGCATCTGAGTGGGCCCCTTTCTACTTCGGGTCCCAAGACAGCTGCTATGGATTTTACAGCTGTAGTTACATCCATGTCCAGAGAACTCCGTCTCCTTGATAGTTTATTGTATTTATATAAGGGCCCGTTCACGCACAATTATGCTTTGGAACTATGGTACCCATCAGGGTACTAAGAAAAAAGGTTCCCCGACAGATACTGCAACGAAGCTACTATGGCCCCATAGATATCTATACAGTACAGTAAATATACAATGTGATAATAATCAACAGCACTCCAAAATTGTAATACAATTTGGTTTATCTGTACAGTATCAAAGCTCCAATCAGGAAACATTTCTGGTGACATACTACTCAACTGACGTTTCAGTCACATTGACCTTAAAGGGGTTGTCTCGTTCCAGCATTTGGTAGCCGTTTATGCTGGTTGCCTAGCAGAGCTTGTGAAATGGAGGAGCGTGTTTCTCCTCCCAGCAGGGAGTATCATCTCTCTCTGAAGACACGCCCCACAGTGTGCACCTGATGATTCCTTCTGTGTGAGTTGGGGGAAGAGAGAGGCTCTCAGCTGTCATTGGAATCATTGGAAGTGAAAAGCTAAGTGTAACTCAATAGTGTATATCTAAATTTCTCACTCTTTCTACATACTTTGTAACTGGAATGGGCATTTAACATTCAGAAAGATGGGTGATTTTTGTTTTTCTGTCTCTCTCACACAGTGATATATCCTGCAGATATTACACCACTGACCACTACATATCTTCAGACCAAAACTATACGGTCAAAAACTATAACACAAAAGTGATTAACATAGGACTGCACAGTACCGTTGTGCTCTCTGTCTGTGATTTATGTGGAACTTCACATCTGTGTCACAAAAGTGATTTACGTGGGACTGCAGATGTGTCGCAAAATTGTTTAACATCGGACTGCACAGTAAAGCTGTGTTCTCTCTCTGTATGTAATTTACATGGGACTGCTGTGTTCTTTCTTTCTGATTTACGTGGGGCTGCACATGATATTTACGTGGGACTGAACAGTGCAGCTGTGTTCTCTCTCTGTATGTAATTTGCATGTGAATGCATTGTACAGTGTCTCTCTTTCTCTCTCTCCCTCTCCTCTCAACCACCTTTGCTAAGCACAAATAAAGCAGCCCATTCTCTAAAACCATAGCACTTTGCTAATGGTAACCAAGGACATACATGCTTAGATTTTTGGTCCCCTCATTTTAAACTATGATCTTCGCAGTCAGACAACCCCTTTAATCATATAAGCCACTGTGAAAGAAAAAACACAATATAGGATATCAGACAAATGGGCATAGTGAAATTCATACTGCTACATCTAGATTCACAGCATAATATGAGAAAACCATATATGGAACACGTAGAAAATGATATTCATCAAGAAAAATAATAATAATCGCCATATAATATATTTACAATAAATCATATTTCCATACTAGAAAGGAAGTGCAGGTGTGCATATCCTCATTGCGCAATGCACGTGGATCTCGCCCATGCGCAGTGTCGCCTAATACCCAGCAGAATGCATTGACCAGCTTAATACATCAGAAGGAATGGGCTAGGTGAGTATATTCCGAAGAAAATAACATGTTATTGGACTTAAGTAGTGGAATACACTGAAATAAATGAACTGAAAACCTAATAATGGTGTCTAATTATTGGAAACTAAAGTATGGAGGTGGTAGTTAAATATAGGGTAATTAGGTGGTATATCGGATGTCAAGAGAGTGTGGTAAGACAGTATGTAGCAGATTAGATATAACAGAATGGCAAGAGGGTGAAGTGAAGGATGTAGGGAAATATGAAGAAATATTATGTAAAAGATACTTCATATCTGGAAATGAAAGTACCAACGGAGATTAATAAAAAAAGAAAATCATATAAACATGGAAAAAGGGAAAATTGAGCAAAATGAATAAAATAAATAAGCTTAGAAGAATGAAAAATGAAACTATGGAAAATTTTAAAAAATGGAAAATTAAAAAATTAAAATAATGAAAAAATAGAGAATGATGGAGAATGAGAAAAAATTTTAAAATATGAAAAAAAAAAAATAAAGAAATAAGAAAATAAAAGAAAAAAAGGAAAGAATGGGAAAAGGAAAAAGGGGAAAAGGTAGTAGGATGTATAAGAATGTTACTAATGATGAACTTTGTGCTATACATACCTTGAAGTCTAATACGAAGTTAGTAATAAAACCTACAGATAAGGGGGGTGCTGTTGAGGTCATGGATAAATCTATGCATGTGAAAGAGATCCATAGGCAACTGAGTGACACTACTACATGTACACCTTTGGATAGTGATCCAATATTTAAAATTAAAAAGAGAATACAGAACCTCTTTGATAGTGGTTTGTAGTATTGATCGATTTAATCGAGAACAGCAAAAATTGAGATCGAGTCGATTTTTCCAGGTTTCTCGTCGCGATTGATCTGATTTTTCCGGTAAAATCGGGTAAAAAAAAAATAGCAATCGACGCACCGCGCCCTTTTCACTTTGCATTGACTCTAATGGGAATCGATGATCGGATCGGTAATTGAAAAGATTTTCTTCAAAAATCAAGAACCAACTCGATCTCGATTTTCACGGTACTCGATTAAATCACTGAACACCAGTGGTTTGTGTAGTAACATCATTGATAAAAAGTACCTCAATCTTCTCCCCCTTGGCTGAGTATATAGAAAAGATTCTTACACCATGTATAAAAGAGACCATTTTGTACATTAGGGACACTAGTCACTTTCTTTCTATTTGTGAGACTCATGCCACAGTGACAGATCCTACTCTCCTCAATTCCTTTGATGTAAGTAGTTTATATATGTCAATTACACACCAAAAAGGGATAGAAGTTACTAAATCCACTTCAGAAGTATCAACTCTCAAGACAGAGGAAATGAGAGATTTGTGTCAATATGCTATCTATAATATTGGAAGAGAATTACTTTTCTTTTGAAGACAGATATTACGCACATAGATGTGGCACAGCTATGGGGTCCAACATGATACCCCCATATGCCACTGTGTACATGGCCCAATTTGATCTCCTTAAGAAACATGCTACTTTTTGAAAGAGATTTATTGACGACATCTTCTGTCTTTGGGAGGGAAGTGTAGACACATTGATGACCTTTTTTGGAATGGATTAATTTGATCTATCCAGAACTACAGTTTACTATTGCATTTAATCAGAAACAACTAAGTTTTCTGGACACACTAGTAATTAAAAATGAGGAAAACACCTTGATTACAGACATTTACACCAATCCCACTGATAGGAACAACCTGCTACATTTTAGCAGTTGTCATCCTATGAATGTCAATAAATCACGTCCCAAGTCGCAGTATATGCGAGATTGAGAGGATTGTGTCAGATTCCACTACTAGAAGTGAAAGAATCAAGGAAATGACTAAGAAATTCTCTAAAAGAGGATTCCCAGAGAGGGTCCTCAACTTAGTCATGGAAAAAAGAACCATCAGTACCCCAAAACCATGTTGCCTACCCTTTGAAAACACCCATCACCCACTCATGAAAGGAATACATAACATTATGTGCCAACATTGGAAAATTTTGACAGACTCCTATCCTAATATTGAAGAATTCCAAATTCCAATCCTTAACTGTGCAAAAAGACCAAGGAATGTTCGTGACACACTAGTGAAGCAGACATAGTATCTCCCAGGATTAGCTTCTCACAACAAAATCTTACCACATAAAAAAGGGACTTTTCCCTGTCTTCACTGCTCTCATTGCTCTAATGTTATGAAAGGCAATTACATCCAACATCCCAAGACAGGAAAGAAATTTGAAGTGATAGGATATTTTACCTGCTACAATACATTTGCAGTATATGCTATAAAATGCACATGTGGTTTACTATACGTAGGTGAGGCAACACAATGGGTGAAGGACAGACTATCCAACCTTTCCCTTCCTTATCACTTCACTGAGACTAGTCATAACATAGTCAACTAAGAGTTCAGATTCTAGAAAAGGTAGCTCGTCCTAGGCAATATGGGAATCATATCACAATGTTGAAAGAATGCAAGTCTTATTGGATCCATAAACTGAATACTTTGAGTCCGAATGGATTAAACTGGGAGTGTGGTTTTATTTTTTCATGAAGTAACTATGTTTTTCTCCTTACAACATTGATAGTACAGGAATATGCATAAGGGTGAGATATTCTCCTTCTCCCCTTTACTTCTTGCATTATCCAAAATTTGTCTGTTAACTGACAATTGGTTTTCGACCTACTACATTTTTTCATCTTTTTAATTTTTATTTGGTTAATTTTCCCCTTTTTCCCATTTTTTCCTTTTTTCTTTATTTTATTATTATTATTTTTTTATTTCCATCAGCGGTAGCCGACACTCATATGTGATTTAATGGACGTTAGGTACAAACTACTGTAAAATCAGCAGCAAAACACTTTTGTTTCAGTGGAACTAATGCTGCGGATAACATTTAAATGCTTCATAATCAATAAAACTTAATCTCGTGTTTCTCAAAATTTCTATGTGATACAGACTATCAGAAATGTTATTTCCGCTTAGCTCGAATGGGCTAATCATAATCACTTAAAATTTTCAGGGAAGCAAAACTTTCAAAAAAATGTGTTGTCCAGTGTTATCGGTAGCTTGTCATTTAGTTTATACAATTTGTCCCTTTGGGAATTTGTTGCGCTTTTAAAGAATGTGAAATAAAGGTTATACATTAAGCTTTATCTCATTTTTACATTTAATTCATTTATTTAATAATATGAGGTAAAATGGTACAAAAAAATTCAGTTTTTCACTTTTTTAATTTTATTTTTTAACAGCAAAAATGGCGCTAAAATAAGTTGCGGAACTGTGTCACTTTTTTGTCATTGATGTTTATATATAGGTAATCAAAAGTTTTAGGGACGTCGGGGATGGGGCTTACAGTTGCGGTTTGGGCTATTAGTATTAAAGAGGTTGTCTCACTACATTGATTCATGTTACCATAGTCCTGTTTTCTTGGTTTCACTTTGAATTCAGGGGCGTGATTACTGGCTTCTACTAGCCTGCACTAGAAGCCAGGTCTGTAGCTATAGCAACCAGCACTGGCAGCCAATCAGATAGCGACCACAGGAGCGATGCAGCCTATACAAGAGGGGAAATCTCAGAATAAGTAGGACACTGTTAATAGACACATATTGCAAAGTGACTTGTTTTTGCAAGATCTTTAACATAAAAAGCAATCATTGTAGTGAGACAACCCTTTAACTTTAATAACATTTTATTTTTTGTGTAGGTGTTTTTTTATTCACATATTGTCCTCCTATAAGACCTCAAAAAAGACCCAGAAACCGACCTACGGTGGAGGGACATTTTTCCAAAACTTTTTTTTGTTTACCAATTTTCTCTCTAACTGGGACAAGTATATTGCCCCAGTAACAGATAAAATCAAGGGGAAATACATCCCCTGAATTCACTGCAGAGATGATGTGGTCTAATAAGACCTAGCATTTTTTGCAGCTACAGAGCCTGGGGGGAGGTCACGCGACAACCAGCATTGTGAGCAGGAAGCCAACTGGCACTTCCACTATACAGATACATGACACTAGTGTAGTGTACTGATTTTTTATTGGTCACCAGTGTAATTACAGAGCTAATAATTTCACAAGACACCCACTAATTACTAAACTGGGTGTTTGTGCCAAATTTGCAAATGCAACAGTAAACCAATCAGTCACCCAGTTTGCAGTTGCATCTCTATATGTTCAATGTCCACGTGAGAGAGTAGACCTGGAAAACTCCTTTAAGAAAACTCTGTTTAGGAAAGGTGATCTTGGTGTGAGACAAGGGTGCTAAGACCCACTGACTGCTATCCAGGCCTGATGAGCTGACTGTAAGGCCGTGTTCACACGGCTTATTCAAGCTGTAATTGCAGGCTGGATTTCGCCCGCAGTTACGGCTTGAATAAGGGGCGGGGGCGGGGCGGGGGCGCGGCAGGGGAGCTGCTCGCTGGCCCCATAGACAATGAATTATCTACAGCGCGTACGCGCTGTAAATAATGTGCATGTCACTTTCTCCCCCCGCGGCGGATTTGCCGAGCGGGGAGGAGTGACGGAATCCACAGTTCTCTATGAGAACTGTGGATTACAGTAATGACGGGGACGGATTGGAGCCGTACTAAAGCGCAAATATGGCGCGCAATACGGCTCCAATCCGTGGCCAAATAAGCCGTGTGAACATAGCCTAATAAGTACATGCACATTTTTAATAGTACATGCTATATATGTATATTTTATCATCACAACTCCTTTCTTCACATTTTTCCTTAAAACAATACATAAAGTGAGTTATCCTGTTGCAAGAAGAGATCTTACATTCAGTATTCAGAAGTTACAAAGATGACACTAAAGCTTTGAATACTTATACAAATGATCAAAAGCTTCAGTTACATTTAATCGCTTCTGATAAATCAGAGCTTTTAAGGTGCTTGTAGTGTTCTCTCAAGTGAGCTGAAACAATTTAGTAACATTAAAGTGATCTATGTGACGGGGACATAAAGTAAAACTGTTATATAACAAAATATTTTAGTCATAAGGGTCTTTATACCTGCATATTGCCATAAATGGATAGGTGCATGTACACTACCTGTGCGAAATGAGCAATATACAGCCCCAGCCTTTAATTAATTAGCTTTAAAAATGTAGGCAAAGGTAAATAAAGATTATTACCAATTATATTGCTGGTTCGATTTTGCTTCCTTTCAAAGCTAGAGCAGTTCTTATCTCCTGCTTGTGTACACAAGCTTCCTTAGGTTACTGACCATTTCTCTCTGTTGTCATTGTTATCCAGCTGCCCTGGCCATGATGGTGTTATCACTCACTGCTGAGTATAACAGCTTGCTTATGTTCCTTACTGACAAACTTTTACCCTTTAGAGCTCTGTAGTTTTCTGTCCTATGGTTGAAACCCCTCCATCAAAGTCCTTTTAACAGGCTCAGCTAGGAATAGTGAGAGCTGATATGGCAATCACTGCTAGAGAACTGCCCACAACCTGAACAAGAAATGTGAGCCTGAAGCTGGCTGTGAAGAGCAGGTTCTGTTAAATAGCATAGTGAGAATACCCCTTTAAGACACAAATGAATGCCAGTCTGAGAGGTTGGTATACAGCTTTTATTTGTCTTGGGTACTGTTTGAATCCCTGTCTCATGTGTCAAGTGCCCCTTAGATCCCTCAGAAGGCGTAATTAGTGGATTAGTTTTCATAGAGTTTATCTTTGAGAAATTTCAAAAAGTCTATTCCATAAATTTACAGTAGGTGTAGGGTTCCATCTCTTGGACTCCCATAGTAAAGCTTCCCTACACCCCTGTATAGACTTTAGAGAGATCAGTTGAATAGGTGGCTATCTATTAAGAGATTAGGGGTCCCCTGTCCTACATGCAACAAGGGAGTATACTTTGTATGAAAGCTGCAGACTCCAATAGCGTTGCCATATTTTCCACTCACCGAACACTCTAGAAAAACTAAAACTAAGGCAATGATAATATTGGAAGTGTCAATTACATATGGCCTGGAGTGCTAGCGTAGTTGCAAGAAGGATAATTCAGCTGGGATGGATCATCCACCAGACCCTAAAGCATAGGCAACCTGCTGCACAGATCTGTGAATAGAGAGCCAGCTCCCAACATGCTTTACAGACGGTTTTGAAAGGGGTTGTCCACTTAAAAAAATTGCATGTAAATGAGGCCAGTGTGAGCAAAAACCCTACCTGTCACTTGTTCCTACTGCTCCATAGCTCCCCAACAAACTGCTCCTCCTTACTTCTGGGTTCTCATCTGGACAAACAGGAGAGGCTCAAACTCCATCATGAGTGGAGCGCAAGCCTCTTCTCTGTGTTGGGATGAGAATCTGGAAATGAAAAGGAGCAGGTTGCCAGGAGCTCCGGAGCAGCAGAAGTAGGGGACGGGTTTGTGCATACTCTGGCCCCATTTACATGAACAAACCCTTTAATATCTTCATTTTCAGTTTAGGACTGGGGTGCCCATGGCCCACCAGTTGGATTTTATTCTTGGGGGCCCCACCAGTGGAGTTGATTCTGAAGGCGCACCTGTCACCTACTGTACATGATTCTTGTACTCTGCCTCTTGCTTTTTGCCTCTTTCTCTCTGCCTTCTGCCTCTCTCAAGGATGTATATGTAGTTTATAAGAAACTGCAGGTGTCATGCTCAAGGGCCAATCAGGGATTTCCCATGTGGGTCAGTCCGAACCTGTTTATTCTCACAACTAGAAGCACAAGAAACCACAAAACATCAGGATAAAAATATCAAAGTCAAGAAGGAGTATTGCAGGGTAAGAATTCTTGTGAGTTTTGTGTCCATATATGCACTGAGAAAATGCTCCGGGGGAGATATTGTGCAGTAATAGGGATGGGTTTTAAGGTGCACATTCAGGCAAATGTACATGCAGAATTTATTGCCTTTAAAGGTGTGATCTCACCATGCTGTTTCACAAAGCCTGCTCTTCACAGTAAGTGTTTAGCTCTCACTTCCTGGTTAGGTTGTGGGTGGTTCTACAGCAGAGATTGGCATATAAGCCTGTTAGAGGGACATTAGTGATGGAAAGGTCTAAACAGCAAAAAAAATGAATCAGGTTACCTAAATGTCCATATGAAGTGCTCTGACCGTGCTCTAAGTGGTACACAAAGTTCATGTGAAACTAAAGAAATCCAAAGGTCGGCGCTGGAGTAAAGTAAGATAACCGGCATTTATTGGGGTATTGCCATAAAAAGTATAGTGCAAATAGAACATATGTCAAAAGACATGGCTGAGAAACAAATCACAGGTACACTGACATGTTTCGGGTGATACAACACCCTTAGTCGTAGCCAAACATCTAAACAGCAAGGCAGAAAGCTACAGAGCTCTAAAGGGTTTAATTTTGTTAGTAACATCAATAAACAAGCTCCTGTGCTGCTAATAACACACAGCAGGGTGTGATGTAACCATAGTTGTATGGGGCTGCTGGACCAATGAGAACAGAGAGAGGTGGTCAGTCACCAAGGGAAACTTGCGCACACAAGCAGGAGATAAGGTCTGCTTTATCTCGGTAAAGAAGCAAAATCAGAACAGCAATGTATTTAATAATAGTATTGGCCTACATGTTGAAAGCTAATCATTGTGGTGACAAAAGCCCTGTAAATTTGATTTCTCAAATTGCCGGAATAATTTATTGTATATACGCTGTTCAGCACAGTGTATCGGAGGCAGGAGGTAAGTTGAAGGCTCTGGGTCACTTTTGCAAATAAGTAACAGGAACCCACAACATAAGTACTATCCTGGTGAGGGTTTTTTCTTCTAAAATGGTCTGCAGCAGGACAGAACCGGATAACAAGCAAAAATCTTGAAAGTGGGATCAACTAGAACACCCCTTTAATTCCAAAATCTCCCCCCTAGGTAGTTAGGCATTGTCTATTAGTTATCTCACTCACTCAGCTTTCCTCTGGAGGAGTCACAGATTCCAGCACATGAGCGGCCTCCCTTCCTTTTTATTCTTCGGGGCTGGCGTGCTCCCCAGTGGTCAGATCTCCATTGATCAATTACTGAAGGGATATCCTTTTCCTCTTTAACATTATTAATCCCAATCATATTCTGTTTTGTGTCGCTGATTTTATGTAAAATCCATCAGCTTCATAAATGATATTTCCTGTCTATTTACTGTCAGCCTGCAGATTAGGTAGAGTTGTGTGACGTAGTTCTTTGATGCTTTATTGTCTATTCATGTGAGATAAAAGACTTTTGCAACATGTAGATTTCCAGGTCTGTGCTGTTGTTGATGGGAGAATGGGTACAATTCCCTTTTAAAGTGTCACCAAAGCCTTTTAGTAATTAGTAAAGAAGCTTAAAAAATGGAATAAATAAGGTTTGGTGTTGGCCCTGTCACGTTTAACAAGAGAACAATGTGTGTGCAAATGAGACAGCCACTCAGGAACATTTCCTGACATAATGGCTTTCAAAAAGTGTTATTATATATTTTTTTTTAGCTATAATAGAAAATTAGTTGGAAATGGTGATAATGGTACCACACCCCCACCATCTCTTGTATTGTCTCTCATCTTCCTCCTCTGTCTTTATTTTCTCTTTATCTTCAGCATTTGTAATTTCCATATAACTTTCTATACTTTGTGCTTGTCTGGCTAATCGTATTATTTTCATCATAAACACAATGATACCCAGATGTTGTGGAGATCTGGTGGTCTCAATATGCTGGAGAAAAGCTATTAGTGCGTATTTATTCAAGCCACCAACTTGTCAAAACCTGGTCAGTGAAGATGATGACCAAGAGCCTCTAGAGCTGAAGGACAGATTTGTAGGTAAGTAGTTGCCTGAGGAGTTGGACACAGCAGGAACAGGTGAGGGTTTCAAGAAAGGTTTAGATAACTACTTACTACTAAATAATATTAATACTTATGTAGCCGTACAAAACATCTAGATCCAGTCTGATGGCAACTTTGGGATCAGGAATGAAATCTTCCTTTAGGGCAGATTGGTTCTTGCCTTATGGGTTCCAAAGTCTTCATCAGTAGGGAAAAGTAGTATAATGTTGTACCATGTTAGCCATAGAAAGCAGTAGACGAGTAAAGAAATCCTTTTAGAGGCTGATTATATTTGATTGTAAGCTTTTGAGAGTACTAGCTCTCTTCGTCAGACATGATGTTATACAAGAAATTAAACATTCACAGACTTTTTATACACATACGGCACAGCTCTTCAAAGGATCTTAAAATAACAAAATGCAATATTAGCAGAGAAGTTATTTACAACAGGTCAGAAAAAAACAATCTGTAAATTCGTAAGGTGTGACAGGAGGATCATTAATTCTTGCTGTTATCTGTTTGCTATGAGATAGTGATTTACGGTCCCCACAGTTCATACATAGTGTGACATGAAGCTAGCAGGGATATTGAGCCCATACTGCAAAGTTTGAAATGTTTGCACTAGTTTATATTCCCATTCCTTTTTGTCCTTCTGAATCTTAAAATGTCCCATTAAAACCACAACCAGAAAATCCTGAACAGAATCTTCTTCTCTGGAGAAATGTGCAGCCACTGGGAGATCTGTCCTGCTTTTATTAAAAGTGAAGCTGTGCAAGTTCATGTGCTGACCAGGGGCGTAACTATCGGGGTAGCAGACGTAGCAGCTGCCCCCATGTCCGCAGGGGGCCCGTGCCCCGGGGCAGCTGCTACTACGTCTGCTCCCCCGGTATTGCCGCTCATGTGTCTGCCTGCAGTGAACATACAGTTCTCTGCGGCGGGCGCGGAGCTGCGGGGCCCGGCACATGCTGCCCCTGAACGTCCGGGCCCTCCGGCCTGAGCGTTCAAGGCTGCGCTGCCCGGAGGTAGCAGAACGGAGTGACGTTCGCTCCACTCCGCTATTTCCCCTGCCGGCTCCCAGTGATCATGTGGGCGGCGCGGTGACGTCACATCACTGCGCCGCCCGCGCCGAGCACATGGGCTGGAGCGCGGCGCATAGGGGGTGTTCTGTCCCCACATGAGGCGAATGAAGGTGTAACTGGCTGGTGGATGATAGTGACTGGGAGACTTTCCTACCTTCGTATCCAGAATGTGGAGCAGACAGGACCAAGCAGGCTCAGCTTAGTAGATATAGTAACACAGTGGTATGAAACAGAATGCGGTTTATTCACCTTGGATACAGCAATAATCACTGATGCAGAACTGTGGTTATCTCTGTAGTAGTATAAACCTTGGTGCAGTTTGTTGCTGCTGCTGTTTGTTGTTGCTGCTCTGTTGCTTTGCTGCACTGTTGTTGTTTTCTGTTTTGCTGAATGTCTGCTGTTTTGCTGCAATTTGCTGGTCAGAAATTGATGCTTCTGCTAGCCCAAAAGATGTGTGCTCCAGTCACATTAAGATGAAAATAACTAAACAGGAAATGACACAGCAAAAGCTTAAAAAAACACACTCCCTCAGAGAAAAACTTTACGAACAAAGACAGAGGGAGCATATGTAAATTCTGGTCAGCAGATGGCAGCGCAGCAACAATACATAATAAAGAATGGATGGAGAAAAGGATGCAATAATATATACAGTTGAATAACAATACCTATAACTGAATAGAACAGCACAGGGGGAGCGAGGACCGAGGTAAGTAAGTGATTTCTTATTTTAACTCCACTGCCTGCCTATCTAGGCCCTGTAGCCCCTATAGCCTGCCTATCTAACCCCCTATAGCCAGCCTATCTACCCCCTGTACCCCCTATAGACTGCCTATAGCCCCAGAGCCTGCCCATCGCGCCCCGGAAGCCCCAATAGACTGCCTATCTAGCCCTTAAAGCCTGCCTAGCTAGCCCCTGTAGCCCCTATAGCCTGCCTATCTAGCCCCATAGCCTGCCTACCATGCCCCTGTAGCCCCTATAGCCTGCCTATCTAGCCCCTGTAGTCCCTATAGCCTGCCTATCTAGCCCCATAGCCTGCCTATCTAGCCCCTGTAGCCCCTATAGCCTGCGTTTCTAGCCCTTATAGTCTGCCTATCTAGCCCCTGTAGCCCCTATATGGCTCCCTATGGCTACCTAAACCGTGCCTACCTATATGTCTCCCTATGGCTCCCTAAACCCTGCCTACCTATATGGCTCCCTATGGCTACCTAAACCCTACCTATCTATTTGGCCCCCTATAGCTACCTAAACCCTACTTGCCTACCTATATGGGGTTGGATCATCTGTCCCCCCCCCCTCCAAGAGACTGGGCCTCTAAGCTATGGCCTGTTCCCACTCTCCCACCCCTGGGATGTTTGTACAGAGGTGGGGGGCAGGGAGGGAGGTGCTGGAAAAGTCAAGATTGTAATATATTTGTGTCCAAATCTGCAGAGACAAGTGGCCGGGAGATGTCATCATGATGGTCTGGACCGAATGCAGAACAACAGGGAAAGTCAACGACTCGTCAGAGAAACGTCACCTGTGAGTCACAAGATGTAACTACACTTTAATCACTTATATGTCTACAGAGCCTGTGTACACTGGTGTCTACCACTATATGGTCACTCTATGGCGGTACTATTGGTTTTTGTATACTGATCAGTAATAATGTAGGGGTATTATTCAGTCTCTATGTGGTGTTAATTTGTGGTCATGTTCTGGAGGTATAATCAGGTTCCTATGTATAGCATTATTGGTAATGTTAGTCTTGGTATAGTGGGATTTGTCTGGTAGCAGTATGATGGGGATATCCATGGTGAGGTAATGACTCCTTGTATTATCTAGTAGCTACATGACTTAAGAGGTACCGGTAAATGTTCGCGGTCGCCATCCAAAAATTTGCTTTGGGGCCCAGGCTTCCCTAGTTAAGCCCCTGGTGCTAACCCAGTCTCTGCCCTGCCACATAGCGGCCTGTAGTGGGGCATTGCACACACATAATCAGATATACCATGTTGGAAGACCTGCAGGAAATTTCTCCCCTATTTCTGTGCATAGGTAACAGGTATGCTGTTTTTGGTGTTGATGTGCCTACAGGTCTTGTATCTATTTTGCAGGCAGGGTGAGGTGCCATTTTCTGTTGGGGCCTTCAGGCCACTTCAGACAATAATTTGTCACAATTTTGATGATTGCTGAAAGAAAAGGAGAGAGGGAACTGAGATTCTTTTCTTTAATACTGTTATCCCTGTGTAGCACAGTTTAAAGTTCCCAGCTGTGGGTTGTAGGTGACAACTAGGGTCACTCAGGCTTCATCCTGGGTCTTGTTGTATGTAAGCAGACTGTCACCGTTGATGGCTGCTGCTTTGCTTATTTGGTTGTCTGTTACTTTAGGTGTGTAGCCCAGTTGGAGGAATTCAGTCCTAAGATCCAATAGGTGCTTATCCAGGTCTGCTTTGTCGGAGTAAATACGATTGTATCTCATAGCCTCCTTTCTTCATTTCTTACCACAATCTGCTTACCTTCTCCACCATCTCCACTCCACCTGTCCCTCTTGTCTCCAATCTAGTACACCCCCGCAGGAATGTACAAAACCCTCGCACTCTCTCTGACTCTCTTGCAACTCTTTCTACCATAACCTCATTTGATGACTCAGATGCAGCCACCGATCTCTACAATCACCTACACTCTTGATTCAGGCACACCCTCATGCACAATAGAAACCGTAAAATCAACAGACAACCCTGGCTCACAGACTCAAATAAACAGATGAGGCGAGGTTCCAGAATAGCTGAACTCCACTGGAAGAAAATCCGCACCACCGACGACCTCACCTCACACAAACAATCACTCCACACATTTAAGTCCACATTCATCTCTTCCAAACAGGATTACTTCACCACTATCATATCCTCTCTGTCTCACAACCCTAGCCAACTATTCAACACCTTCAACTCTCTCCCCAGCACGCCCCCACCCATCTCTCCTCTCAGCAGATGATTTAGCCACTCAGTTCCTAAACAAGATCAATTTCATCAGTAAAAGCTTCTCCATAACATTCCAACCGCCCACCTCTATCACTGCACAGTCCCCACCGCCCACTTCTATACTCTCATAGTCCCCACCTCTATACCCACACATTCCCCACCGCTGGCCTCCATACCTGCACAATCACCACCACCCACCTCAACACCTGCATATTAATAATCCCCTTTAACCTGCTTCTCTACCTTTACTAATGACAAGCTTTCCTCTCTATTGTCTAAATACAACTACATTACCTGTAATCTTGACCCACTGCCATCCCACTTCATCCCAGACTTTAGTGCTGTTATCATCCCAGCCCTCACCCGTCAACCTATTGTTAACATCTGGCATCTCTCCTTCCTCCTTTAAACACGCTACCGTTACACCCATCTTTAAAGGTGTTTTGCCACGATCTAATGTTGACGTGTGATCCTCCAAAATGGCTATTTAACCACTTTTCTAAATATATGCCATTAAAAAAAGTGAAGCCTCTGAGAGCTACAGCCTGACTTACATGCCCTTGGTTTCCTGACAGTTTACATTAGACACGACCAGGAGTTGATCTGGCCGTGCTTGTGTATTTGCACTTCTTATCTGATGGCAGGGTACATAAACGAGCTTTGAAGGGACTGGAGAGAACGATTCTGTGTCTTTTGTAGAGAGAATCCACTGGTTGTAATGTAATTATCTGAGTAAACATGTAGATGCTCTCTCACTTCATAAGGGACTGGGGAGAAAGATTCTGTGTCTTTTGTATAGAGAATCCACTGGTTGTAATGTAGTTATCTGAGTAAACATTAAGACTCTCCCTGGCTCTGTTCTCAGCCCCCTCCCTCTCTCCCTGCTGCCCTTTGTGAAGGAATGAAAGACACTGCCTGCTGAGCTTATCTTCTCTCCTGAGCAAATAAGAGGGAGAAATAAAATGCATATAGCTTGTGTTCTCCTCTGTGGATTATCAAAACAATGTTTGCTCAACTACAGAGACTGAATATGGGGAGCATGCATGGGAGGTGGAGTGATGACAACACAGAGGAGGTACTTGATTTTTTAAACATAGAAACAGAACGCCCCTTTTTCAAGCCTCAAGAGGGGAGTATCAGCCTGTTAGGTAAGGAACTCACTTCTTGGCAAAACCCCTTTAAGAAACCATCTCAGCCCAGTTATGGCCCCATATCACTACTTCCATATGCCTCTAAAATCCGTAAACAGCATGTCTATTTTTAACTGTCCTCTCATATCTCTTCCAACCCTCTTCCTGACCTGCTGCAATCTGGTTTCCGATCCCACCACTATACTGAAACCACCTGAACCAAACTCACCAATGAACTAGTAACTGCTAAAGCCTCACGCCACTATTCTGTGCTCCTCCTCTTAGACCTGTCCTCTGCCTTTGACACTATCGACCACTCCATCCTGCTACATATCCTCTCATCCCTCGGCATCACGAACTTGGCCCTTTTCTGGATCTCCTCGTACCTCACTGATCGGACATTCAGTGTCTCTTACTCTTGCACCACCCCCTCCTCTCGCCTCCTTTCATTTGGTGTCCTCCAGGAGTCAGACTTGGGGCCACTACTCTTCTCTACCTACACACTTGGCCTGTGTAAGTTCATAGCATCACATGGCTTTCAATACCACCTGCATGGTGATGACACCCAAATTTATATCTTCGGTTCAGATGGTAATTCTCTGTCCACCAGCCCCATAGACATTCATTATTCATGGCGCGTATACGAATTATATGAATAACTGACATGTCACTTCTCTCCCCGCTCGGCGTATTGTGCGAGCGGGGAGAGGAGACGTAATCCATAGTTCTCTATGAGAACTGTGGAGTACCGTAAGGCCGGGGATGTATTTCACCCCGTAATTCGCACAGTACGGCGCGAAATACAGGGAGAAATATGTCCCATTTTACGCCGTGGGAACATAGCCTAACAAAAGCTTCTGGACTGTCTCTGATGTCACCATCACCAGGATGATTGACAGTTACAATACACAGAAGTACAGCCATGTATTGATTTGTATTGTACCAGCAATCTAAAGATTTCTGAGATAAGTCCCTTATGGAGACAATTGTTAAACTAGTTAAAATTTAAAAAAAAATGAAAAAAATAAACACACAAACACAAATAAATTGTGAAAAACACATACACCATCCTTTTCCCATTACAAACCGCAATCACCACAAAACCCTTTTGATCCTTTCAGCAGAGAGACATAACTTCCGGGTGCAGGTAGCAAATATAAGTATAAAATACCTAGATCAGGGGTCCTCAAACTACGGCCCGCCGAGGATTTTTATCCGGCCCGCCGCTGCCACCTGCGGCACCGGCGGTGGCAGCGGCAGAGCCGCAGTCCTCTGAGTTACTGTTGCGATCTCTATAAGCTGGCCCCTGCTGTCGCTCTGCTTGCGATGCCTCACATCACTCGTCACCGGCCACAGCACCTCCCATATTATGGGAGGTGCCGTGGGCGGTGACAGGTAACATGAAAGCCATTGCGAGCGGCGCAACAGCAGGGGCCAGCTTCGGGGGGCTGACACTCTGCAGCGCAAGGGAGGTGCCTGAGGGCGGACACTTACAATATATGTGAGGTGCCTGTGAGTGGCAGAGGGCGGACACTGTGCAATGTATCCGCAGAATGTCCGCCCTCTGCCAGCCTCACAGGCACCTCCCATATATTGTAAGTGTCCGCCCTCAAGCACCTCCCTTGCGCTGCAGAGTGTCCCCCACCCACAGTCATCCCCGCGATGCCGCTACCCGCCGCCACCGATCGTTAGGGTCCTAAGTCGATACCGATCACTAAGGTATCAGCTTAGGACCTTAGGCCATGTTCACACGGATTAAAATGGGCCGTACTTCGGTCCGTATAATTACGCGCCGAAGTGAGCAAATTACGGGCTGAAAACGGCCCATTCATTACGGTAATCCACAGTTCTCATAGAGAACTATGGATTACGTCTCCTCTCCCTGCTCGGCGAATACGCCGAGGGGGAGATAATTCACATGTCACTTTCTAGCGGCGTATACGCGCCGCTAGCAGTGATTGTCTATGGGCCGGAGAGGTGCCGGCCCTCCGCTCGCTCCCCCGCTCCCGCCCCGCCCCCGGCCACACGGGCGTAATTACGTCCCGCAGTTAACCCGTGTGAACATAGCCTTAGCGATCGGTGACTGCAGCGGCGCCAGGACTAACTGTATATGCGTCCGCCGGACGCACATACAGACAGATGCTTCTGCGGAGAGCAGGGGCTTTCCACTCTGCAGAGTACTCTGATGAGGAGCAGGAAGGATGCGCCTCAGAGTCCACAGCACGGGCGGCGTCAGCGTCATCATGCTGTGGCGCGGCCTGGAGACGTCACGCCCCCGAGGAAGAAGCCTGGGAGCAGCGACAGCGGCGGGGAGCCAGGTAAGTGAGTGAAGTCCCTTTTTTATTTTTAATTATCTCTACACCTTCTGGGCGCCTAATTCTACCTACACCTGCTGGGGGCCTAATTCTACCTACACCTGCTGGGGGACCTAATTCTACCTACACCTGCTGGGGGACCTAATTCTACCTACACCTGCTGGGGGACCTAATTCTACCTACACCTGCTGAGGGCCTAATTCTACCTACACCTGCTGAGGGCCTAATTCTACCCACACCTGCTGGGGGGGGGGGGCTAATTCTACCTACACCTGCTGGGGGCCTAATTCTACCTACACCTGCTGGGGGCCTAATTCTACCTACACCTGCTGGGGGGCCTAATTCTACCTACACCTGCTGGGGGGGCCTAATTCTACCTACACCTGCTGGGGGACCTAATTCTACCTACACCTGCTGGGGGGCCTAATTCTACCTACACCTGCTGGGTGACCTAATTCTACCTACACCTGCTGGGGGACCTAATTCTCTACCTACACCTGCTGGGGGCCTAATTCTACCTACACCTGCTGGGGGCCAATTTACACTGCTGGGGCCTATATTCTACCTACACCTGCTGGGGGGCCTATCTACCTACACTCTGGCACCTAATTCACCATACCTGCTGGGCCAATAATAAATTGGGTATCACTGTAATTGTATCGACCCACAAAGTAAAACTTTTTTTAAAAACTATATTCCGGCCCTCCAATGGTCTGAGGGACCGTGAACTGGCCCCCGGTCTAAAAAGTTTGAGGACCCCTGACCTAGATATTAGGAAATACATCAAATCCATTTATAAATTAAACTATATGAGGGCAGCACAAGCTAGCGTCAGACCTGCTGTTTCCCACGGAGCTAGACTCAGGTGGGCGGGGTTTGAAAAAAACAGACTATCTTCATGACTCTTTTCTGGCTGAAAACTGCAGATTTGAGCATTAAATGCTCTGAAACTCCAGCATCTTACAGAATAAGGGACACAGCGCTGGAAGATGGATCTGTGGATCTGTGGCTTAATAAAAGAGATCCCCTCCACTGAAATGGTGATCTGACATATTAAACATTTTTTTTTAGATCGATTAGAGGCAGAAAAATTCAAAGAACAACGGATAATGCAATTCTTTAAAAAATGGACGGCTTTTATTGAGGATGGGATGGGGACTTTAGCTAAGAATAGATTGTGGCAGAGTGACCTTAGGCGGTCGTATGGTGCTGCCAGTAGGGGGAGTACAGCAGATATCATGCTGCCGATGCGCCACCAAGGACATGGTCTCGGTGGGGGAAGCCAGCTATTTGGGGTCAGTAGCTGTATGTTGCTGACACAAGTATCTAGAATGGCTGCTATGCAGTTAGTATGGGCTGACTTTTCCCGGGACGGTCATAGCGTTGGTTGGGAGGCCGTCCCCGCATTCCAGGCTAGGTTTATTAATGCCCCTATCTGGCTAATGACTGCCCTATCTGGCTAATTACTGGCCCTATCTGGCTAATTACTGCCCCTACATAGCTAAGTACTGCCCTACCTGGCTAATGACTGCCCCTACCTGGCTAATGACTGCCCCTATCTGGCTAATGACTGCCCCTATCTGCCTAATGACTGCCCCTATCTGACTAATGACTGCCTCTATCTGGCTAATGACTGCCCCTATCTGACTAATGACTGCCCCTATCTGGCTAATAACTGCCCCTATCTGCCTAATGACTGCCCATAACTGGCTAATGACTGCCCCTAACTAGCCAGATAGGGGCAGTCATTAGCCAGTTAGGGGCATTACTTAGCCAGTTAGGGGCAGTCATTAGCCAGATAGGGGCAGTCATTAGCCAGATAGGGGCATTAATTAGCCAATGACTGCCCCTATCTGGCTAATTAATGCCCCTATCAGCCTAATGACTGCCCCTATCTGCCTATCTGCCCCTATCTGGCTAATAACTGCCCCTACCTGGCTAATGACTGCCCCTATCTGGCTAATGACTGGCCTTATCTATCTAATGACTGCCCCTATCTGGCTAATTAGGGGCCCTATCTGGCTAATGACTGCCCCTATCTGGCTGACGAATGCCCCTTTCTGGCTAATGACTTCCCCTATCTGTCCTTATGTGGCTAATGACTGCCCCTATCTGGCTAATAACTGCCCCTATCTGACTAATAACTGCCCCTACCTGGCTAATGACTGCCCCTATCTGGCTAATTACTGGCCCTATCTGGCTAATGACTGCCCCTATCTGGCTAATTAATGCCCCTATCTGCCTAATGACTGCCCCTATCTGCCTAATGACTGCCCCTATCTGGCTAATTACTGGCCCTATCTGGCTAATGACTGCCCCTATCTGGCTAACTAATGCCCCTATCTGGCTAATGACTTCCCCTATCTGCCCATATGTGGCTAATGACTGCCCCTATCTGGCTAATAACTGCCCCTTTCTGGCTAATGACTGCCCCTGTCTGGCTAATTACTGGGCTATCTGCTAATGACTACTGTATACTAGCCTCCTTACCCTATGCTAATGTACCCTACCTACTAATACTGGCCCTACCTGGTTAATGACTGCCCCTATCTGGCTAATTAATGCCCCCATCTGGCTAATTAATTCCCCCATCTGGCTAATTAATGCCCCTATCTGGCTAATGACTGCCCCTAACTAGCCAGATAGGGGTATTAATTAGCCAGATAGGGGCATTAATTAGCCAGATGGGGGCATTAATTAGCCAGATAGGGGCAGTGATTAGCCAGATAGGGGCAGTAATTAGCCAATAACTGTCCCTATCTGGCTAATGACTGCCCCTATCTGGCTAATTAATGCCCCTATCTGGCTAATGACTGCCCCTATCTGCCTATCTGCCCCTATCTGGTTAATGACTGCTCCTATCTGGCTAATAACTGCCCCTATCTGGCTAATAACTGCCCCTATCTGCCTAATGACCGCCCCTATCTGGCTAACTAATGCCCCTATCTGGCTAATGACTTCCCCTATCTGGCTAATGACTGCCCCTATCTGGCTAATGACTGCCCCTATCTGGCTAATTACTGGCCCTATCTGGCTAATACTGCTACTGTATGAACTGCCCTACGCTAATGTACTGGCCTACCTGGTAATGACTGCCCCATCTGCTAATATACTGCCCCCATCTGCTAATAATGCCCCTATCTGGCTAATGACTGCCCCTAACTGCCAATATGACCATCATGAGCAGAAGGGCATGAATAGCCAGATAGGGGCATAATTAGCCAGAAGGGGCATCAATTAGCCAGATAGGAGCATTAAATTAGCCAATAACTGTCCCATCTGGCAGACTGCCCCTATCTGGCTAATTAATGCCCCTATCAGCCTAATGACTGCCCCTATCTGCCTATCTGCCCCGATCTGGTTAATGACTGCTCCTATCTGGCTAATAACTGCCCCTATCTGCCTAATAAATGCCCCTATCTGGCTAACTAATGCCCCTATCTGGCTAACTAATGCCCCTATCTGCCCTTATGTGGTTAATGACTGCCCCTATCTGGCTAATAACTGCCCCTTTCTGGCTAATGACTGCCCCTATCTGGCTAATGACTGCCCCTATCTGGCTAATGACTGCCCCTATCTGGCTAATTACTGGCCCTATCTGGCTAATTACTGCCCCTACCTAGCTAAGTACTGGCCCTACCTGGTTAATGACTGCCCCTATCTGGCTAATTACTCCCCCTATCTGGCTAATGACTGCCCCTACCTAGCCAGATAGGGACAGTCATTAGCCAGATAGGGGCATTAATTAGCCAGATAGGGGCATTAATTAGCCAGATGGGGGCATTAATTAGCCAATGACTGTCCCTATCTGGCCCTATCTGGCTAATGACTGCCCCTATCTGGCTAATTAATGCCCCTATCTGCCTAATGACTGCCCCTATCTGCCTATCTGCCCCTGTCTGGTTAATGACTGCTCCTATCTGGCTAATAACTGCCCCTATCTGGCTAATAACTGCCCCTATCTGGCTAATTAATGCCCCTATCTGGCTAATTACTGGCCCTATCTGGCTAATGACTGCCCCTATCTGGCTAACTAATGCCTCTATGTGGCTAATGACTTCCCCTATCTGCCCTTATGTGGCTAATGACTGCCTGTATCTGGCTAATAACTGCCCCTTTCTGGCTAATGACTGCCCCTATCTGGCTAATGACTGCCTCTATCTGGCTAATAACTGCCCCTATCTGGCTAATTACTGGCCCTATCTAGCTAATTACTGCCCCTACCTAGCTAAGTACTTATAGCCCTATCCGGGGTAATTACTGCCAGATCAGGCATTAATTAATTTCCCCATCTGGCTAATTAATATCCCCCATCTGGCTAATAATGCCCCTAACTGGCTAATACTGCCCCTACTAGCCAGCCTAGGGTAATATAGCCATATGAGGCATTAATTAACCAGATGGGGCATAATAGCCATGCTGTCCCTAATCTGGCCCCTATCTGGCTAATGACTGCCCCTATCTGCCTAATGACTGCCCCTATCTGCCCCTATCAGGCTAATGACTGCTCCTATCTGGCTAATACCTGCCCCTATCTGGCTAATGACTGCCCCTATCGGGCTAATGACTGGCCCTATCTGGCTAATGACTGCCCCTGTCTGGCTAATTAATGCCCCTATCTGCCTAATGACTGCCTCTACCTAGCTAAGTACTGGCCCTACCTGGCTAATGACTGCCCCAATCTGGCTAAGTACTGGGCTCACCTGGCTAATTACTGGCACTGGCCCTACCTGGCTAATTACGTGGTGGGGGCCAATGACCCTATCTACCTTGGCTAATATTACTGGGCAGCCCTAGCTCCCACTGGCTATATTCATGGGGCAGCCCTAGCTACTGGGCTAATTCATGGGGAGCCCTAGCTTACCTGCTAATTACTGGTGCTGTCCTATCTCCGGCTATATTACTGAGGACAGTTCCTAGCTGGGACCTGGCTAATTGACTGAGGCACTGCTAATTACTGGGCAGCCCTATCTACCTGGCTAATTACTGGTGGCATCCCTATCTACCTAGCTAATTACTGGGGGCAGCCCTATCTACCTGGCTAATTACTGGGGCAGCCCTATCTACCTGGCTAATTACTGGGGGCAGCCCTAGCTACCTAGCTAGTTAATGGGGACAGCCCTATCTACCTAGGCTAACCTATACTGTGGGCAGCCCCAGCTACCTGGCTAGTTACTGGGGGTAGCCCTAGCTACCTGGTTAGTTACTGGGGTCAACCCCAGCTACCTGGCTAGTTACTGGGGGCAGTCCTATCTACCTGGCTAATTACTGGGGGCAGCCCCAGCTACCTGGCTAGTTACTGGGGACAGCCCTATCTACCTGGCTAATTACTGGGGCTGTCTTATCTACCTGGCTAGTTACTGGGGCTAGATACCGATTCTGACCTACCTACCAAATTAAGGAGGATAGGCCTGTTTACCTACCTAATTGAGGTCTACCTATTTACATGCCATTTATCTGACATTTTTAATGTCTAATTTTTAGGGTCTAACATACGCTGTTTGGGGTACAAATACTGTGTAGGTCACCAAAAGGGGCACTATTACAATTTGGGGCTTTATGGATGGGAAGTTTATACATAGTTTGGAATTGATAGGAAAGTGCTGAAAAAGAGAGGAGTCTAAGATGTTTTTGTGGTAAATTCTACAGGGACAGGTAGTGACTGGGAGAAGAAGACATTGCATTCTGTTCCGGACAGAAAAAAAAATGGAAGGGAACGACTCATCAGAGAAGACGTCATGGAGGTTTGGGTCAGATGGAGAAGAAAAGGAGAAGAGAACAACTCCCATCAGAGATGACATTCCCTGTGAGTCCCTACTGTCAGGGGTCATTTTACTTCTACCAGTGCTGTATTCATGTGATGGTGTCCTGACTACTGGTGATCTGATTGGCAGTGTTGTAGGTTATATTGGTGCTTGTATAGTAGCAGTGTAGGCTTGTCCCTGATTGTAAAGAAAATGCACACCTGATTCTTGTGTTTAGAATGCTTTCACACGGAGCAGTTTTTGGTGCATTTTTTGATGCGTTTTCTTTTTTTGTGCAGAAATGTACAACATTAACTGCTCTGCCTTTCTGCACAAAAACGCACCAAAAAACATAAAAAAAATGCACCAAAAATGCTCTTTGTGAAAGTACCTTTATAGTGTAGTTTATTTTAGAAAGTGGCGAGGTGCAAGAAATGTTTTATGCGGATATTGAATGTGGGCTGGTGGGGGCTTTGTGCCAGGGCTGCTTTTTATTCCCAGTCCGGACCTGGTTGCTATAGCTACAGACCTGGCTTCTACTGCAGCCTAGTAGAAGCCAGTAAACACGCCCCTGAATTCAAAGTGAAACCAAGAAAACAGGACTGAGGTAAGATGAATCAATGTAGTGAGACAACCCCTTTAAAGGGGTTTTGCCACAAAGTGAGTTCCTTACCTCATATCTGCTCAGGAGAGAAAATAAACAAAGCATGCTGAGTCATGGGGGAGAGTGAAGGGGGCTGAGAGAGCAGGCCGGGATCAGGGAGCGTCTGCAATGTTTACTCAAATAATTACATTACAACCAGTGGATTCTCTATACAAAAGACACAGGCTCATTCACTTCTTTTTCTCCCCAGTCCCTTGCAAGCTCCTTCATGTTCCAGCGAAAGAATGTACATGTTAAGTTTTTTGAAAAACAGCAGTTTTGAAATCCGATCTTCAGGAAATCTAGACTGTGTAGATGACAGCTTGGACTACAGTAGACTACAGATATGATTTATTACTCTCTACTCGCAGAAGTCAATGCAATATCTTCAGTTTGCAACTAGCACCAATTATACGCTACTAAACTAGAAGACTTATCCAGAAATGGTATGTGGAATCAGAGATTAAAGGGGTTGTCTCACTACAAGGATTGATTTTTATGTTAAAGATCTTGCAAATATGTGTCCATTAATAGTGTCCTACTTATTACTAGATATCTCCTCTTGTATGGGCTTCATCAGTTCCTCAGGTCGCTATAGTTACAGACCTGTTCTATCTCTACTGATAGGCTGCTAGCACTGGTCGCTATAGCTATAGACCTAGGAGGACATATATGAAAACTGTCAAGGTCTAAGACTTTCTTTGTTGCCAATAGCAACCAATCAGAGCTACCCTTTCATTTTTTTTTCAGAGCACCTAGACAGTTTTCGTACATGAGGCCCCTAGTGTCCTCAGCAGTTCATTAGTGCAGGCCAGTAGAAACCAGTTAAGCCAGTAAACATACCCCTGAATTAAAAAAGGAAACTGAGAAAACAGGACTGAGGTAAGAGGAATCGATGTAGTGAGACAACCCTTTTAAACCAAACATCAGAGCTAACAAAATTATAAGGGAAAAGCAGAAAATTTAAATAGTTGAGATGGAAACTGAGTAGAAACCTGAAAATGCTGACTATTGAGCAATAAATGTGTTTATAATGGAAATCACTCTCACAGATTGTCTAGTTGAAGGGGCATTTATTTATCATACTGAGGGGTTTTCTTTGCTAGAAATCTTTGTCACAATTGCCATGCTGCTCTCATTGGAGTAATAACGTAACAACTGTGTTAGAAGTCTACAGTTAGGAAAGTCTCAAACCCTGGTCAGAGAAGTTTAGTGGATGGTAGAACAGGCGTCAAGACTCAGAAAATCCAAGAGGATGTCACTGTCAACTAGGCTTGTTTTTTATATAATATGGGTACAAATGTTCAACACCTGTTAAGCTAAAGGTTAGGAAGAGGAGAGTTCCACTGAGGACCCACAGACGCCATTGACCAGGCATTGTGTGAGGGGTCCCAGGACCCAAATAGGGCAACAAAAAGAGACAGACAGTGAGCCCTAGCGCTAGGCCCCCTAAAACTGTCCCTGCCTACTTGCCAGCATGACCCTAACTGGTCGGTGACAACTGGGCGATGTTCCCTATACTGGTAAAATGACACACAAAAAAAGACAGACAAACACAATAAAGGTCAGGCAAAATACAGGTCAAACTGGAGATAGCAGAGCAGTACCAAGACGAAAGGCAAATAGGAAAGTAAAAAGGACAGACGACACAGAGGATATGAAATGCCAGCTCAAGCCAAAAAGAGACATAAGCACTTGTTCTATAGTCTCCAAAAAAATGGGAATCTCGCAAGAGAACAGAGAGTGCCTCGCAAGAGAACAGAGAGTGACTTTTGATCACTATATTTACTATTTTGCCATAGGCAAACTTAAACTCATATCAGTTCTCAATCTATAAAACACTAAAACGTAACTTTTATTATGTAATACACTTAACCTCTATACACACTTTTAAAAACCTGATTTCTAACCTCTCAATTTATCCCTTTCTACTTCGGAAGGAATAACTCCTTTTCTATTATCAAGTATGGTGGAACACCACCTGTTAACAGGAGAACCTTATATATACAGTAATTTACTAACTCCAGTAAGGGATCCCAAGCATCCTACTTGGGCAGTCATCCCTAATCTGATGGACATAAAACATATAAGGTTTCCTTGTGATACCCTCTGCAGCGGGTGACACTGTAGACAGAGGTGAGAAATCACAATTTAAAATGTCATGCCTGATCTCCCTAACATGTTTCACCAGCTAAACTGGCTTCATCAGGGGTTAGAGGTCCGGTCATCTAACCCATGATGAAGCCAGTTTAGCTGGTGAAACATTATGGATGACTGCCCAAGTAGGATGCTTGGGATCCCTTACTGGAGTTAGTAAATTACTGTATATATAAGGCTTTCCTGTTAATGGGTGGTGTTCCACCAGACTTGATAATAGAAAAGGAGTTATTCCTTCAGAAGTAGAAAGGGATAAATTGAGAGGTTAGAAATTAGGTTTTTAAATAGTGTGTATAGAGGATAAGTGTTATACATAATAAAAGTTACGTTTTAGTGTTTTATAGATTGAGAACTGATAGAGTTTAAGTTTGCTTATGGCAAAATAGTAAATATCATAAGCACTGACCCAGAGACAAAGTGGACTTCTTAAGGGATGTCAAGAGTCAGGTCCAGGGTATGATTAGAGCAGCCCTCTGACATCCAAACCACACAAACCTCAAGCTGGCAGGAAAGAAAGAGGAGAGGTGAAGGCAAATATCAATCACCACTCAACTAAACAATCTGCAGCCCATCACTAGGGCTAGTAGAAGCAACAGACAGGTAGAGAATCTGTCAATCACCCCCCAGCAGGCACAGGACTCAGACAGTGTTCAGGCGAGCACCAGGAAACACACACAATTTGGAACCGAACCTGTCATGATTGTGCCTGAAACACCCCCGTCTTTTGGCTCTAGTCGCCGGCCACGGCCAGTATGACGTAAACCATGGTTTTTGACTTAAGACTACGTTTCTTATTACTAGTGTGAACTGGGTTTATTTTGTGCTGGGTGCTAATTGATTCCTGGCCAACGCCCGTGGCCAGGAATCTTCCAGCACACTCGTGGTTAAATTTTGTTCCTATATAAGGTCTCTGCTTCCTTCCTGCCTTGCCTGCTATTTTGGCTCATTGCCCTATAGTTCGCCTGCTCTCTACTGTTGCTTCTGTGATCTCCTGACCTTTCGCTTTGCACCCCGGTTATCCTTTTTGTCTCACGTCTTTGTACCTCGCTGCCCGTACTGTTGCCGACTTTGGACCGCCCCCGGTTATTCTCTTTGTCTCACGATTCTGTACCTTGCTGCCCGTATTGTTGCCGACTTTTGACCGCCCGACTACGTTTATTGTTCTGTGTCTGTTTGTCCTGTCTGTGTCGCACTTATACCAGTGCAGCCATCAGTCTTCCGGTTGGGGCCGGCCTATTAAGGAGTCGGGTTCCCCAAAAGGCAGGGACAGAGGCTGGGACCAGTGTCAGGGCCTCACTTGTCTGTGTCTTTGTGTGCGTCACTAACAGTCCCTGACAGAACCATGGACAAATGCACAGACTGCTGCACTCCACGGGCACAGGACTGCGCTGCGGTCTGACCAGGCACAGTCGTTACATATTAAATACTTTGGCTGGGAAATTAACAGGAAATACTACAGGAGGAGCAGCTGGACCAGTTGCTGGAGCCGGGCAGGTAAAAGATCTATCTATGATATCAATGGCAGCAATAACACTTTGGCATGAAAGTAAACAGAATGTTATGATCGCCTCTGGAAAAGTTGCATAATAAAACTTATAATAGGACAGAAACATGATGAGGCCACCCTCCGGTATCATAATGTCTCTGAATGCTCATTTATGACAATAAAAAGCAGGGGATAGTACACCCTTTGACTACTGAAGATGTGCATACAGATCTCCAAGATAATCCATACAAAGTATCCACCGCACACAAAATTGAGGTTAGGAAACAACATTGGAAATATTAGTTAATATCCAAAAAGAAACCCCTAAGAAAAACAAAT
The DNA here is from genome assembly GCA_025379985.1 of Phyllomedusa bahiana. Taxonomy (NCBI): domain Eukaryota; kingdom Metazoa; phylum Chordata; class Amphibia; order Anura; family Hylidae; genus Phyllomedusa; species Phyllomedusa bahiana. Next base: position 277,693 of record JAODAL010000682.1, read on the forward strand.
AGCATGCAAGATATTAGTGTATAGCTGTAAACTCAGAAGACAGTCACAGCATGTAGCAGGTCCAGGACCTTAAGTAATAGGGTGTCATCATATAGCTGATTTGGGTGGTGTCAATGAATGAATTGAGATGAGTTTGGTGATGCAAAGGCATTTTAATATCTGGTGTTGCAATAGCTAGTAAGCGCTAGTCCTCCCAATGGTTGCATTCATTATATGGTATGTAAGTACCAGTTAAAGGGGTTTTATCATTACATTAAATGGTCTTCAGAATAAGGGGACAGTGAAAACAAATAACTTTGCAATTGGATGTCATTAGCAAAGCTGTCTCGTTTTCACAGTCTGCCTTATCTTCGTTTTGTGTAAACACTGTTCCCCAGTGTCGGTCGGATTCCTCCTCCTTTTCATTTCATTGGCTGACGGCTCTACTAATTTACTTTCTCTCTGGCACCCGGTTGTATTTACGGGAGCATGCATTCCTGCCTCTCTCACTCAGAATAAGGGGCCGACAACAATTTCACTCTGCACAGCCATGAGCTCCACAGGAACACTGCAGCTGCTTCTACAATCAGAAAACAGCAGAATTGTGCCTCGGTGCCTAATGCTGCTGCATTTAAACATAGAAAGGAGACAGATCTGTGCTGCTCTGGATGAGTTCATAGAAGACTGGATTCAACTGTACCAAACCTCCAGCTGTGAGAGGAGAAAAGATCAGTGCTCTGAGTTCATATAAGGCTGTCTATACTGAATTATGGTATGTGGTATGTAAAAAGCTCTTACAAACTAAGACTGCCTAGGGAGAGGAACGAGACAGTGGCATGTGGACTCAGACAGAGAGTGGGGAGAAGAGCACACTAACTTGGAAGTGTGCATGAACAGTGGAGGGGGGAATGATGTCATCCCCCTTCATTTAAGAAACACCCAGCTGAGAGGGGAAGAAATGCCCCTGAATTTTAGGAACTGAGAAACTGAAGTTACAAGAAAACAGCCGAATTGATGAAGCGAAACATTCCCTTTAATGGCTCCTTATATGGTGTTTAAGTCCCAGTGGATGGAGTGGCTATTCTACACATTGTTGGTTTTGGATTTTACCTCTACCCCAGCGGGCCTCCAGCTTTTTCTTGGGGTCCTATGGAGGATAGCCAACAAAGTGATATGCTCTTCTCAGCTCAGTTTAATATAGAATCAGTTCATGCTTTGAAGGCAGTTAGACTACATATAGCACCACATATTGGTCTTTGTCTGGACCTTTGGCAAGCGTATACTGCTGCTAGAGTTAAAGTCGTTTTGGAGCTATGGGCAAAATTGATTAGAATAAAACATTGGACATATTTTACTGTAATACTTTACGTAATATTAGATTTTACACTTTGCAGCAAATGAGTAAAGTCTGGAATCTATCGGCAATGTTAATATTTTTCTAAAGATTGCTTTACAGATATTGCCCAGCTAGTGCATTTGTGAGCTTTATTCATAGACCCTGACCCTGAGGTACAAACATCCTCCTGAATCGAGGCCGCATACACAGAATTATAGATTATGTGATTTAAGGAGCCTCTGAGGTCTGCACAACTCAATGCTCCACTTATTAAACGTCTGCGCTTTCAAATTACTGTAATTAGCAGCTGCTCGTTTTCTGCCATCAAAGCAGATTTACGACTGTTTGCCAGTGTCTGACTAAGTTCACAGTTAGGTGATAAAATCCAAGTTTAAAGAGGACCTGTCACAAAGAGGAAATCTGTCATATTAAAGAACTTAAACAAAATACATAAAAATAATCAATTGTCGCTTTCGTGAATATTTTTAGTTTAAAAATGTTCTCTGTTTTCCCTATCAAAGAAATTAAGGGAAAATATGTTTAATAACCGAAGACTGAGCATCGGTTCTTGGTAATATTAACTTTGGTACTAGTATCATATTCTGCAAAATGGAAACCTGCAGTGACAGAAGCTCAAGGAATGTGTAAATACAGTCTAAATCTGGTTTATGATCATCAATAACTACAGTGAGATTCACTGGAAATAGGCCCCACATATTCTGTGATAACTCTCGCTAGGATGAAGTTATCTGAACAAACAATGTGCTCTTCAGTATATGGAGCTTCGAACAGGCTCGCGTGGCTGAACATTAAGGTAAGCACCGGACAGCCATCACAATGCTTAGCCTCTATTCATGACTTCCAGGTGTGTTGCCCCATTCCCTTTCACTCAGGAACTTGACTTTTAATCAGGAAAGTGATGTACAGTATTGACCAGCATGCCTCAAAACCTGTTGGGTCACCAATTTGTTTAAGTGATGTCCGAGTAGATTTATAAAGGAACATGGTATTGGTGATGTCACCTCAAAGAGTGCTATTCAGAAGATGGTACGATGGGATCATCGATCCCTTCTCATGGCAGAAGCATAATCGATAAGGTGCAACATCGTCTGGAACAGTCACCTATGAAACCTCTTACACAGCACAGGAGACTAGGAGAGCTTATTTTGATGTTTAATTACCATGCACAAATATGTGAAAGAGCAGTTCACAGATCTTTTGCATGATCTTTTTACATCTAGGGCTGTAACAATGACAAGGGGGCATCCTCCACGTCTAGAGGAAAAAAGCTTTCACCATCATCACAGACTGGATTCTTTACTGTAAGAACGATGACACTATGGAATTCATTGCCACAAGAAGTTGTAATGGAGGATTCATTGACCAAGATCAAGAAGAGTTTAGATGTCGTTCTTGAAAAATATAGTATTATGGGTTATAGGGACTAGATTTTGGAGATAGGACATTGATCCCGGGAAATTTTCTAATTGCCATATTTGGACTTAGGAAGGAATTGTTCCTTTTGTATGCTACAATTGACATCTTCCACATGGGGGGTTTTGCCTTTCTTTTCATCAGCACTATAGGTTTATAGTTTCGACTCAATGAATCTGTGTCTTTTTTCAACATTATCCATTATTTCACTATGTTACCGATTAGCTTCCTCAGGAAAATCTTCAATGCTGTAACTATATAACAATAAAGATAGTAACCATATGTTGTCAGTCCTCATATGGTAACTGTCTATACAGTATATTTGGACAGGTATATCATCTGAACCTCCCCTGGGGAGCCATTCAATGTTCCTCTCTTCATTTAGAGTGCTGATAGTACTGACAGTGACCCAACACATTTTGTCACCAATATAAGGGCAACATACCCCGCTGTTTACCTATATAGTACAATATACTGCATCCTTCCATAAGAGGTATATACCAGAGCCTTTTCGACAAATACCTTTAACAGAAGGCAAAGAGATAGTGTTAGCCTTGGTGGTTATGTTGTGTAATATGGATATTAATTATGGATATTAAATATCATGTGTATAAATGTTGCACTTCATAATCTTCATTCTTTCAATAATTTCAGAACCCATGATATTCACTTTGCAGCCTGCTCTTAGTTTCAGTTTTCTCATGTCTCCTCACAGCAATATATTTTGGATGTGAACTCTGTGGGCGACATGTATGAACAGGGCTGCTCCAGAAGTCTGGTGTATTAGAAGCCCGACATCAGGTGCAGCCCCGTTCACAATAGTCAAAAATCTCACTTTCAAAGTGGTTAACCTGAGCCACAAATGGGCTGGATTTATGACCCTCGGTACAGCAGGTTCATAAATCAGGTGCATTCTATACTAATATTATGCGCATGAAAATTGGTGTTTAAATACCAAAAATCATACATGTCGCCCTGTGTGTTTAGAAGTTTATAGTTTGCAAGGGATGCACTGCTGTCTCTTTACACTTGCACATGGCCTAAGTAATAGATCCTCCTCCTGTGAACTGCCTTGTGTGTACATTCCTCCCTTTTTACTGTGCTCCTTGGATTCTCGCATCCCTCTCCATGCTCTGATCTAACGTTAACAACCTCCTGGTCCATCCTGTTGTTATCTGTAATAATGAGAAGGGAGACAGATTTGTTTGGGATTGCAGGACAAACAGCCAGGAGAAGGACTTTTGCAAACTCCAGAGCAGCAGAATGGTATCAAACTTTTAATAAAGTCTGTTTAGACTACTGAAATTTGTAATTAATGTGACATAGGTAATTGGGACTGCAGGAGCTGTTCTATATGTATGCTCTATACTGGCACAAAATAAATAAGGAATTAAAATATTATTAAGTCAATCATCCCAAATAATCTCTTCTTTATCAGTGTTGTCTTGTCCTAGGCAGCATGTGTCACAGTTGCTACTTTTTTTATACAGCACATTCAATTGATCTGTTTGCAACGAGTTACTCCTGCAGACTGGACTATGTGGACTAGAGGTCACTCACCAAGAGCATCGTATGTTTACCACTTCTTCTGGCCCCATACGGTATAAATGATTCCCAATGTGGTTGTTGAGGTCAATGATTTTTACTGGACCAACTGGCCTCAAAGAGATGTATTGATGGCTATATTGTGGTCAGTCTTTCTTCATGGGTCAATATTATTCCAACAATTAACATATGTTAAACACTATGGGCAATAAGTTTCTTGTGCACCCTGTTTTGAAATATCTATGTACAGAAAAACAATTCTTAAAGGCTTTTAAACACAAGACATATTTTACTGATGTCTGATGAATGACAAGGTGAGCTGGATAAAAACTTGTTTTACAAATTATATATGTGTCCCATATCCTGAGCCAGCGTTTCTGTGTCCTGTGCAGTCATGAAACAGTTTCACCAAAATGACCCTATTTGATCACAGTCATTTATACTAGTGCATCTCAAAAAAATTGAATATCACTGAAAATATACAGTGGGGAAAAAAAGTATTTAGTCAGCCATCAATTGTGTAAGTTCTCCCAGTTAAAAAGATGAGAGAGGACTGTAATTGACATCATAGATAGACATCAACTATGAGACAAAATGAGAAAACAAATCCAGAAAATCACCTTGTCTGATTTGGAAAGAATTTACTTACAAATTATGATGGAAAATAAGTATTTGGTCACCCACAAACAAGCAAGATTTCTGGCTATCACAGATCTGTAACTTCCTCAAGAGGCTCCTCTGTCCTCCACTCATTACCTGTAGTAATTGAACCTTTGTGAACTTGTTATCAGTATAAAAGACACCTGTCCACAACCTCAAACAGTCACACTCCAAACTCCACTTGGTGAAGACCCAAAAAGCTGCGAAGGACACCAGAAACAAAATTGTAGCCCTGCACCGGGCTGGGAAGACTGAATTGCATGGCAGCAGCTTGGTTTGAAGAAATCAACTGTGGGAGAAATAATTAGAAAATGGAAGACATACAAGACCACCGATAATCTCCCTCTGGGGCTCCACTGAAGATCTCACTCTGTCGGGTCAAAATGATCCCAAGACCGGTGAGCAAAAGTCCCAGAGCCACACGGGGGGACCTAGTGAATGACCTGCAGAGAGCTGGGACCAACTAACAAAGGCTACCATCAGTAAAACACTAAGCCGCCGGGACTCAGATCCTGCAGTGCCAGAGTGTCCCCCCTGCTTAAGCGTTCCGGGCCCGTTGAAGTTTGCTAGAAGCATTTTGGATGATCCAGAAGAGTATTGGGAGAATGTCATATGGTCAGATGAACCAAAGTAGAGCTGTTTGATAGGAAACACAACTCTCGTGTTTGGAGGAGAGAGAATGCGAGTTGCATCCAAAGAACACCATCCACTGTGAAGCACGGGGGGCAACATCATGCTTTGAGGCTGTTCTCTGCAAAGGGACCAGGACGACTGATCCATTTACAAGAAAGAATGAATGGGGCCATGTATCATGAGATTTTGAGTGCAAACCTCCTTCCAAGTGCATTGAAGATGAAACGTGGCTGGGTCTTTCAGCATGACAATTTATCCCAAGCACACTGCCAGGACAAGGAAGAAATGGCTTTGTAAGAAGCATTTCAAGGTGCTGGAGTGGCCTAGCCAGTGTCCAGATCTCAACCTTTGGCGGGAGTTGAAAGCGACAGTCCCAAAACATCACTGCTCTAGAGGAGATCTGCATCGAGGAATAGGCCAACATGCCAGGAACAGTGTGTGCCAACCTTGTGAAAGATTAAAGAAAATGTTTGACCTCTGTCATTGCCAACAAGGATATATAACAAAGGTATTTGGAAAATGAACTTTTGTTTTGCCAAAAACTTTTTTTTTTACCAAATTTTGCAAATAAATTTTTCCAAAGCAATGTGATTTCTGGTTTTTTTTTTTCTCT